>APFE031119695.1:524782-588881 GCA_000404065.3 Pinus taeda | reverse complement strand
CCGTGTCCTTTTTTGGCTTTGTGGCACTGTTCTTTGCTTGTAACTTTGGCGGGTTGTCTTGGGCTGGCCCGACTTAGCTTTGTCCTTTGTTCTGTGGTTTTGGGGCACCTTTCCCTTTCTTTGGATTCACAGATCCAAAGTCTCGCTTCTTTTGTTTAAACTTCTGCTCGATCTTGATGGCATATTGGTATGTTATGCCGAGCGAGGAGATGTTCAAGAATTCCATTTCTTCCTGGATGTACTTGTCCAGGCAGCCGCAGTATTTGAGTATCAAATGCTGCTCTGAATCCTTGATACCCAACTTCGTGCGAAGGGTATGAAAAAGATTGGTGAACTCTGACACATCTTGATCCCTTCCCTGTCGCAGCGTGGTCCACTTTATGTATTCATCCTCATAGCTTCCAACAGGGTAGTATTGCTCCTTAATGGCCTCCTGGAATGAATTCCAGGTGGGTGCGGCTGAAAATAGCGAGCCTGTAGTTTCATCCTTCTGCTCGCAGTAGGTTTCCCACCAGTCCTTAACGTGGGGGGCTGCTTTGAGAAGAGCGAAAACAATCTTTTCCCGACTCGAAAATTCATGAACAGAAAAATAACCCTCTAGCAGATTTAACCATTTATCTACAGCATCTGCATCTATCTGCATCTATCTGACCATCCTGTAGGTTTCTAGTACATTCTGTAGGTTTTCCTGAAATGGCTTGTTTTGAGGCCGAATTGATGGGAAACCTCTAGGACGTCACAAAAAGCTTCCTAGGACCCCTCCACACCATCCAAACACTTCATAAACCTTCTAGGCATCCTTAAAAACCTTCCATCCACCTGACACATCCACAAGAATAATTAGTTTGCATACTTGATTTTGCCTAAAAAACCCAAAAAATTGAAAAACTGTAATGCCCCACTTAAATCTTATCCTACAAATTTTGTTATTGTTTACATTATCTAAAAATATTGAGAAATATAGGTCTAATATAAAATTCATGATTTCCATTATTTAAATTCTCCACTTACCTTCTCAAATTGAATATTGGGTAGAATTTGGTATCCTTCCATTATTTCAAAATGTATGTATTCATTTCACATTACCCAATGTACCCTCACATTTATTAAGGAGAAGACATGGTCCTCTCTATGTAATTACATTTCACATTCCCCAATGTACCCTCACATTTATTAGGGAGAAGACATAGTCCTCTCCAACTCATTATCATATATATATATTCATTTCACATTACCCAATGTACCCTCACATTTACTAAGGAGTAGACATGGTCCTCTCCATGTAATTACATCTCACATTTCCAAATGTACTCCTAGCTTACTTGGGAGAAGAGAAGTCAACTATAGGGATGGGTGAGAAGTGAATGACATTAATGAGAGGTGGTTGAGATGGAGAAGGGAAGGAGGGTATAAAAAGGGAAGGGGGAAGGGAGAAAAGGGGGAGTTTTTGGGAGGTTTTTCTTATGATGGTGAGGGGGTTGGTTGTGATTGTTTTGGAATTGTTATGATTTTGGGGAGACCTTGGAAACCTATGGAGGTTTCTTGGGTTTGAGAGGAGGAAAGTATTGTATCTGGTTTTGCACGTTCTTCTTGAGGACACACTATATCTGGTTGGACTTGGGCACGAAGGGCTAGGGAACCTGTGGAGGTTTCCTGGGCTAGGAATTTGTTTCCTAGTTGGCTGGGAGGTAAATCTGGTTGGGTCGGTGAGAAGGAGCGTTCAGCTGGAGCTATAAGACAAAGGTATCATCATCAACCGCCGTAACAGGTATTTTTCCATGGACTACTCTAATTAAGTTGATATCAATGGAATCCTCACCTTAATTTAGGTTACTTATGATAATATGATAAGATGTTAAATGTTTAAAGCTTTGTGAGAAGGTTAGCAAGCTCCTTTTTATTACTTTTAAATTAACAGGAAAATAGATATGTTAGTGTATAATAGATTGAGGCTCTAATAATTGGAATCGGGTTCTTACACATGGTATCAGAGCTTTGGTTCAAAATCTGGACTCAAAGCCCACTAAACCCCAAATATCGCTAGAAGGAGGGCTTGAACCTCTGACCTTATAGCTATTAAGCTCTTGTGGTTAACACATTTGGCATTGTCTTTTGAGCTAAAACAAGAAAATGTCACTTAAATATCATTCATTCAACACATAAAATTATTAGTCGCCTAGCAAAACAATCACTAATCCATCCTCAATCCCTTTTCTTATTGAAGTGGAAAGGAATTGAATCTTCAATATTCCTCTATACTGTCACCGAAATGAATTAATTCTGGACTACTGCTTTACTGATAATGAAGTTGGCTTACGAAAATCAGGTCCTTCAATTGCCACACCATCATCTGTTAAAATGCCACACTCTGCTGCAATTGCTTTCGCTGTGTTAATATTGTCACCAGTGACCATCCTCACTGTAATACCTACAGTTCTACAGAGTTCAACAGCTTCTTTGACACCAGGATGCAGCGGATCCTTGATGCCGACAATGCATATACATGTATAACCATTTGTAGGAATGGTTTGTCTCTCTGGATCAAAATAATCTTCCAAGTCTATATAAGCAAGGAAGAGAGTTCGAAGAGATTCAGCAGCAAAACCATTAATGATATTGTTGAGATCACTACTTGCTACTTCATCCAGTGCAACAACACTGCCACTGCCATCTAGACCCTTGTTACACATTTTCAAGATGATTTCTGAGGCACCTTTGTAATAAACCCGGTATTTTCCATCGGGAAGCATCACCACAACAGTCATTCTTTTCCTCACAGAATTGAAAGGCTCAACTTTTATTATTTCTGCCCCCCTATTACAATCTCCATTGAGTACAATTATTTCTCTTTTGTCCAAATCTAGGCGAGGATCCAAATACCCAATGGCGCTTCTGAACGTTTCACTATCCCTCTGGGGGATGATTTTGCCTCTTCCTGAACAAAAAATCAAAAGGGTTTTTTTTATTAGTTGAAATGATAACAAAGCATGTGATAGAAGATTTGGACTTGTCAGAACTCTGAAGATTATTCCAAGAAGCCCTCCGTTGTGTGAGAGAAGATTTAAAATCTGCTCGATACAGATACCGAGGTGGTACGTGGGTTTCTCAACCAAGTGGATAAATTGAGTGAGGAGGAACGAAACCGAGATAATCCAGAATCTATATAATATATCTGGTAGATGGGTGACATGGTCGGGATATTCGATGAAGCGTTGTGCTCTATCGAGGGCAAGGGCATCCATAAACCCTCCATTTTTATGGTGGAGTATAAGATAATCGTTAGCAATCTCTATGTGATCTTAATGTGCTCTGCAATTGTTGATGCTCGATATATGATTAGAAGAAATGAAATGCGCTGTGTGGTTGCCATCCTTTACCCACTGAAGTCTTCACTTTTCTGAATTGGGCCTTCACATTTTTTTTCCAGGTTGAGTCAAGACAGTGGACCTCCCATTAATTAAAAGTGTGAGCGTATAAGATTCCATTCTTTCTCCACTTAACTGAATAGTTTTTTTTTTTAAACAACAAAAATTCCTTCTTTTTCATTGATAAAAAGAGTACATTGACTGTTTAAGATATTTTCTCTTAGGCCATCCGGTCGATACATTGATTATAATCATGTTCTTGAAATAAAAGATTTCCAAAACATTGCCTCTATTTGCATTTTTCTACCTTATTTGCATATTTCGGCATTTTTCTACCTTATTTGCATATTTCTATCTTATCCAAGTGCGAAAAGCCAGACTAGAAATTACAGCGTTTCTCATTTTAGAGTGGATCCCTAGTTGGTATCGATGCAACCAGAATTCGTGAGTTTGAAAAAAATATGGTCAGGAAAAATGAGCGAGAAAACATCGCCCCAGAACTCAGGTTTGATTCCAAGTGTTTAAAAATTCACAGCCCTCTTAAAAATATGAAGGTAATCATGACTTGTAAGCTGATTTTCAGCTTTGAACCAGTTTTTCTGGTGCTTTTTATTTGCCTGTTATGATGTTTTAGGTTATTTTATACAATTAAGCACTATAATCTGTTGTTTTTTTTGAGACTTACATTCTGCTTCGTTGCAGTTTGCTCACCAATACAGTGTTAATGTCAGGTTCTGCTACTGAAAACTGTGATCTCACGACATTCCTTGGGATGTGACATCAAATTTTTATGTTTTCACCCTGAAATTTCTGTTGTTGTTAAAGATTTGTGCTTCCATCGTTAAATTTGAAAATTTTGCTTCAAATTTGTCTTTCTTGTCTTTGATAAGGTAAAATTACTTTTAGCCTTAAATTCAGATTCATCTGTCTCAAATCCGTTATTTGTTCTCAATTTCTGCTACTTCTTGGCATGTTATACTATTGAATCTTCTGAACCTTGTTTATCCATGCTAAAAATTGGTCTCCTTCTCATATGTTGAGTCTATTTATCGCTATACCCTGTTTGGTCCCTTATTTTCTTTAGGGGTAAGCACTTTTTGATTTTTTCACATAGGAAAGGTGCACACTTGCCTCAGTGGGAGACGAAAAGCATTTGTTCAACTAGCTTCTCTTCATTTAATATGCTCTCCTATTGGGAAGGTACATGCTTCTAGCATGGACGTTACCGGGTTGAGTTGAGTCAAGGGTACCCTCCTCATTCTTCTAGCTGTTCTTGAAATGTACATGAACATCGCCATGTTGTCTCTGATATTGTCATGGATATCACAACTGCTCATGGCCTTGATGTCTGAGCCAAGCCCAAGATTGAACCTTGTTGATTTTGACACAAACTCAACACTCTCATTGCTGTTGGACAAAGACTAAACTGACATTTGAGGATAGGGAATTCAACCTTTGAACAACCAGTTTCGTGGTTGTGTTCCAGTTAAGAAACAAATATCTGACTTAAATTCGACTAGACAGAATTCAAATTCCTTGGCAGCATACTCTTTGTAGGGAGGAGTTAGGACACCTCTAGCTTGGATGATGACCATGAACAAAACAATGAACTACAAGTAATCATGATCGGTCAAACCGCTTAGAGAAGCAATTTGAGTTGAGATCGCCATTAGTGACTAAGGACATGATCAATGGTTTGACGACAAGCTCTTATTCTAGTTGCAAATCTACATTCCTCCTTCCTATGGCACTGACGACAACAGAAGCTCTTCTTGCCTTGTCTTATGTGCCCATTTCCTGACTCTCTTTGATGCTCCCCTTCTCCCATTTTGGGGGCATGCAGGTTCTGTGGAGCTCAAATTTGTCTGATAGTGATCCCTCAGATCCTCGAAAATCGACTCAATAGAGACAAAGCCAAATAATATTCAAAAGTTGTTGGAAAACTGAATTAACATTACAAGTTTGGCAAGGCTCTAATTAGTGCGATAGTTATCCTTCAGAGCCCTGGAAATCGATTCAACCAAGACAAAAACAAATATCATTCAAGAGAGATGCTACTTTAAATTTGGAACTTACTTCCAATTCAGCTTCTATTGCTGAGTTGTAAGGCTACATTTCTGGTTAGAAGTTTGTAGAAATGCCACAATTCAGCTTTCAGGAAATTATACATTCCTTTTCAAATTCACGGAAGGTTCAAGTCTCAAGATCCTAAACAAATACAATCATACTCTTGTCAAACTGTTTGATTAGATATTCCAGCTACACTTGTATATCTTAAACACAACTTAGGCTACAACATTTTAATACTACACATTCTGTCGGAGTGCCATTGCACCACTATGGGCAATTGTTAGTATTGAAGCCAACCAAGACTTATGCCTGGACTCCCTCTAAAATTCACATTAGCATAAGGACTACAATAAAACAACACCTCCACTTCAGCATGATACTTTTGTTTTGTCACATTAACATGACTTTACATCTCAAAAAGATTCTGTGAATGGCATTACTATAGGAAGCATGGCTGAAGGGTATTGAACTTTTGTCATTATCATGACAAGCACATCAACTTGCCACACTGCTTGACAGACTGAAGATAAATATATATTAGTTCAGTCATGTGCTGAGTCATCCAAAAAAAAAAAAAACCTTTTTATGCTTCATTCCAATGGCTTTAATTCTAACTAAATAATTAAGTTCTATATTCTAGCTGTTATTCTGATGGTAAATCAGGAAAATGTCATTCTTCTCCTCTACAATTTTTTCCATCTCCTTTTCTTCAATACCAATGGTTTGTTTGGATAGTGAATAACACTTTCTAGTTTATTCATCCATTCTTTAGGATGACATAAATTTTGTTAATAACAATTGAGATCACTGAAGAACTGCTTTCAAGCAGGCTTGGTTCAACTTAATACATAATGGTTGTGTTTATATCACTCAAAATCTTCAAAGGATTACTTTCAAGCATGTGTATTTGAGTTTGATACATCGCTGGCTTCAAATGTAATTTCTTTTTTTTTATTATACATGCACAAGGAGATATTGGTATCTAGAACACACTATCATCCATGCCACCCAGATATTGTATTGTACTGCTGCCACTATAGCCCCTTGGCCTGATATAATAGCCTGCAAATCATACTGGGCAGTTTAGCTAGGATTCGAACTGAGGTGGGCAGCATTAACACCATTAGTCCCAACTACTCGGGCTACCCCTGACATGCAGTTTCAAATGTAAATTATTCTCATCAAAGATTGGTATTTTATTGGGACACTAAGACAATGTCTACTCAATTGTTACCGTATGAATGATCAAACTTTGGGGTGTATTGCATCATTGCTATGTCAACTTTCCCCTCCTTTGGCCCAATGCCTGTATTTATAGTATTCTAGAATAGGTTATTCAGTTCCAACATCAATGGGATACTCCCTCTTTTGGATGGGGTAGCTCCTCTCTTGATGGGATAAGCTCCTCTATCATAGGGGTGCATGAACCATCTGGAGGCGCTCAATACACGTCAAGAACTCTTCTAGAAGGCTCTAGAAGTGACCACAAGTAAACTTTTAAAGATGAAACTTGCACCTTTTGACCTTTACAGGGGTACGCACCCTAGCTTTAGTATACAGAGCGTATTACTACGCAGGTCTAATGTATATGGAGTGCGTACACGCAGGCAAGGTAGAGAGAACCTGCGTACCCAGAGATAAACATGTTTTGAAGTGACTTTCTCTCTCTTTGAAGTTTTGACATGACAGTTGCTCATAGCATGGCTTGAGAGCTACTATATAATAGTAGAATATTTCATGGCTATTCCAGAAAAGTCATGCTAAACACTGCAAATGTAACGGTTTCAGCTCAAACCTCAATCATCTAATGTTAAAATAAATTGTTTGATCCTTATCTCAGACAACACATTGATAACCCTATCCAAATTCACAGATTTAGGACACAGTGATGAAGTCAATGTGTGTTATGTACCACTAGGACTAAGGTCAGCATTCAAACAACTTATAAATGTAAATACTGTTTCACGTCTGGCATTTGTATTGTGCGTTAAGATCTCAACAAAAACAAATTCCTGTTCTTTCCACTAGTCCAAGCAAATGACCTTTCTGTCTTTTTGAATGAATTCACACAGATTTATGTAGTCCCTTCTATAGAGGTTTTAGTCTTTGCTCAAATATCTAAAAAGAATCCAGTTTCATTGCCCATATTTACAAGAACTAGTGGATTTCGCTCTTAGCTTTTGGAATCTTGTTTTCCATGTCACAAAGGATATCAGAATCTTGTGTCCTTGAATTCATGATGGACATGCTCACAGTGATGAAAGGAAGAAGTACTTGACACTGAAAGATCAAATGTCAGGTCTCTCCCTCTTCACTTTCGTTCTTCGACCATGCTGTAGAAGTCCTTTCTTTTCCAAAGTTACCCCACATTGGTAGGTAACAGCTATCCCCATCTTGGGGACAAGTGTCCTCCTTGGGCATTTGAGGGCCCCATCATCTCACCACAAAAATGGCCTTCACAAATTATGCTTCAACATGGGGTTGCTAACATGAAGTCCGTAATCCAATGAAACCACCTCAACACCTCTAAGCTGCAATGACCCTTTCCACTATTCTTCATGATCAAGTAGAACAAGACAACATCAAATTTTGGAAGATTATATGCTGTAGCTGTTAGCTTACACACAAATCTGGGCACTTTTCTATCAAGAGAATGCTTAGGAGTGTGGTCATTTGAGTTGTTGAAAGGCTCCTTAGCCCAATTTTCGGAAGACTGCTGTGGAGAAAGTTGTTCAGTAAGAACTCTTGTAATGTTGTTCCAATATTTACATTAAGGAGCTCCAACAGTTTACCAAGGTCATAATGACTTTGAGAGATATCCATAGAAAATGAAAAAAGTATACTTCATGTCCCAGCCTGCCCTGTCAACATTCAAACATGGCTTGTCAGACCTGCATGTTAAAACATTGAATGTTGGGGTGTCACACAAGGTCAAAGAGTGCCTCCACTGTTCCTTATTTAGAGTTTGTAAGCTAGCTACCAAGAATCCAAGCTCCATAATTAATCTTTCACTAACGGCACCTTCCAAATACTCACAGGATTCATTGCAACATCCTTTTGGTTGGGGAAGCACTACTAGAAGTTATAGGTTCCAAATGCCATGAACTTTCTCCTTCACAATGATCCAAGTGGTCCTGTACGAGAATTTCATTGTGATCATCAATCTCCAAATGATCTTCTTGGTCAGGTCCACACAACCCCTTATCTGCATCTTACAAATTTGAATGTCTTTGCCTTGTAGAAGATAAGATCCACAACTTCTATGATTATTTTCCTGGTGTGCTGTCCAGCATGGAAGTTCAACATTATGATTATCATCGTCAAGGAAATCATCAAAAGGAAGGACCTTAGAGAGGCAAATTTCTAGTGGAATTTGGCTCATTCTTTTCACTATTATAGATGTCATAAATAAGGTTGCCTTTGTCATATTTGTCATTAGGATCATCCCATATCTCTCGAGGGTCATCAAAGATTGGTAGTTTATCAATGTAGACCATATATAATCTTCCTTTGCTTCACCGAAGATACCAATCCAGATGCATGCATGTGTCAGAATTATTGTGGTATTCTTTTCTCAGATATACATTGTTTTGTCCTTCAAATTCTTAGCACAATCCTTCCTCTAGAATATACTCATATTTTTTAATTTCCTGGACAACAAACTCATCATAAGATCTGGAAAATTGGTTGAAAGACTGAAATTTTCTTCCATGCTTGCATCATCTTCAGAGGATGCCATGAAAGCTTCTTCTTTGATGACTATTTCATTATCATCACTTGATTTTTGACAAATACCAGGGGTTTTTCTTGCTGTAGGATTGTGGTATCTCGATTATCTTCTTCCACAATGGCCTTGTTATTTTCAATAAAACTTTCAATCCCTGTTTTAAAGCAGTACCTTCTTATGTAACCTGTTCATGTAATCTGCCGAAGGAGCATCACTGCTAACATGCTTAGCTCAGATAAAAATAAAAATGTGCTGATATTCTGGCAGCAAATCATGTACACAATCCCGATTCGAGGGAAGCTCAAGGCTCT
Organism: Pinus taeda; assembly: GCA_000404065.3. NCBI lineage: Eukaryota > Viridiplantae > Streptophyta > Pinopsida > Pinales > Pinaceae > Pinus > Pinus taeda. The sequence continues at coordinate 579,408 of APFE031119695.1, read as the reverse complement.
CTTTCAGATTTGGGTTGTCAGAGCCTGTTTTGCATGTGGAATATGATGTTGAAAACACATCTTCTTTGTTTCCATCCTCAAGATTCTCACCTAAAACTTCATCAAAAACTTCATGTCACTCACAATCAGGTTTTCAAGAGGATCAACCACATGCAGGCCGTACAGGGGCCTAGAAAAATTTTGAAACTTTTTACTATAGCTTATAGTAAAGATTCACTAGTATCACTGAAAGTCCGGCAAGCCATTTTTATTGAGGAAAAAGGATTTTACCCTATTTTCTTTGAACACGAAGAATACAAGAATAAAGTTTTCAGAGGAGTCCCATGGTCTTTAGGGGCTAAAGGTCTATATCTCAATAATTGAGTGTTAAACATCAATGCAGACGATGACATATCAACAACAATCTTTGCATGGTTCAACTCCCATTTCTCCAATTGATTTTGTGGAATGTAAGATAAGGAATTGGAAAACATGCTGGGGAATGCCATTGATTTTTGGCTGCTCCGAGTTGCTCTCTTAGGAAGAGGGCGCATAAGCGTTGAAATGGATTCCTTGCTAGATGTGTGGGGGAGGATCCCTTACACCCCTACGACAGATTCGTTACTTATGATAATTGGCATCTTCTGTTTTTCCTCAGCATCTATGATGAGACCAAATTCACCGAGAGGCATACCCACACCAGGATTGCATGGGAACCACAGTATTGCCAATCTGGATTAGATTTCATAGAATTTTTCTATTTTTCAACAGATATATCAGAGACCTACTACATGAAATTGGTGGTCCAAAAACTCCTTATGTGGCATAGATGTGCCACATGAGATATTCAAAAAGAAACTAAATAAAGTCTCATCCTATCAACTAATATAACCATTTAAAACCAACAAGCGTATGCTAATGTAAAAAAAAAAAAATTTGAAACTTTTTACTATAGCTTATAATTGTTTTCAGCGGGCCATTTTTGCATTAAAGGAGCCTGTGTCAGCTCTGATATTATTTTTATGAAAAGCTGATTGGAAGGGTAGAAATATTTTGCTGTGTTGTGGAAATTGGTTTCATTTGCTTCGGCTAGTAATTTTTATTTTGCCAATTAAAATCCTAGTGTATGCTTTTTATTCTTTGACCTATATTAAATTTAATTTTCAGCAAGGAAATCACAAGGAATAATTTGTCTAGTTTTGGAGTTAGAAAATATAACAAACTTAACCCCCACAATTACAAAGACCATTAATGATAAATAATAATAAAAAAAGAGACTATAATGTAGCATGATCAAATGATCCTTTGGCTTTACCCAATTTGGACTTCGAATTTTCTGTGTTCATTTTACTATCCTCATTTTGAAACCTCATACCAGATGCTTTAATTTCTTTTGACCACTTGTCAAGATCACTATTCTGTAAATTTCCCTAACTCAAGATGACTGTTGTTCTATGTTTCTTTATCGTATAACTCAGATCTTGAATTACTTTGAATAAAATTTAATATTGTAATTCAATCGTGAATTTTGGCAATAGTTCCAGTATAGATTCCAGAATTCAATCAACAAGTAAAAGTATTATGTCTTCCTGCCAATGTCCTGAACTGCTTTAAACTGATCAATAGATTGTAACAGAATTGTGATCACAATAGAGATGTCCAAAAAAATTCTCAGAACAGTTTTCCAATCCTGCTACAGGGAATTTAACCAAGGGCCGCTGGACTTGGCCTCAGAAAAACAGTGCCGAATTACCTCGTAATAGTAATTAATTGTATAAGCATTTTGACCAGAACTCTTTTCTGGTGAAGGACCTTAAATCTGCCTCTGAATTTGTCAGGAATTCTTTCGAAAATCTGTCCGAGGAGCCTGTGCTACCTCAGGGTCTTTTGGGTCTTCCTCCACAGGTACCAATTAGCCTTCCAAACAACCTCAAGGCTCAGGAAGATTCGATTCCAGCTTAGATAATCTTCCTTTAGCCTCAGGGTGTCTCGATCTATCTTAGGAAGGTTGACTCTGGTTTGTCTCAGAATAATTTCATAGGCCCCAGTCTTAGATAAACTCGCTCTTCTTTAGGAGATTCGTTCATGCTTGCCTCAGATGAACTTGCATTAGCTCAGCATTAGATAATCTTAATTTTAGCCTGAGGAAGGCTCGATCTATTTTAGGAGGGATTGATTCTGTTTTTGCCTCAGAACAATTTCACATGCCTCAGTGTCAGATAGCTTCGCTCTTTCTTTGGGAGATCATCCATGATTGCCTCATACGAACTTGCATTATCTCAGAATGAATTTCGATTTCACTTGCTCATATCTCCCACTAAATTTCGTTATTCTTTAGATGGAAAAAATCCATGTGCCATAACAGAATATAAAATTTATAGGTAGTTTTAATAACTAGGGTGGAATCTTTCACCACCAAAATTAGTAGAAGGAAAAAGGTTTTAAAACCCTCATAGTCTCATGCTCAATAAAATAAAGTCAATTCAATTCTAATTCGACAATGATTAAAAATATAATAAATTCGAACCTTGATATTTAGATGACATTTCTCTCAATTTATAAAAAAAAATAAAGTATGAAAATCATGTTGTTCTGATGTTTTGAGTCTTTTATTAACTAATTGTTTTAGAAGAGGAAAAACTAACAAATTGGAAGAGTGGGACTTTTATATTCACTAAAGTATTGAAGAAGTTATATGCATGAAACTTTAACTAGCACCTGCTAGTGGAATTGATAGTGCACTAATCCGTTGCTTGCCATTATTTTGGTTTTGGTACCACGTTATAGCATATCTAGGTTCAAATGCTATTTTCCATGACATACAGTTGAATTTGTTTCAACTCTAATTGTTATTGAAGGGTTCCACAAAGATGTCACATGAGAATTTATGGTGCCCATTTTGACGTAGACAACTATCTATGTTAAGGTTTTATGTTGCGGTTCCGTATTATTTATTTATGAACATTGTGTAATATTGATGCATTTGGTTGAACATGTGAAACTACTTAGGTGTGATTTTGATGATGGAAACATTTGATGTATGACTTACTTGGTGATGATTTATCTAGTACATGACTTATCAGAGCTATTGTCATTTCATGTATGGCTTAAGTGGATATGGTTTATCTAATGAAGGACGTAGTGAAATTATGATTGTTTCCAGTATGAACTACAAAGTGACATATGGATACTAGACTTAATAATGTGATGATTATACGTCTTGTGCACGAATGAGAGCTAACCTGCAGGGAGAAAGAATTATATGATAGCCGAGAGCTACTCTTCCATTGAGGGAAGGTTGAGACATCTTATGGGGAAGGTATAATTTACATTGTTCTATTACATTTGGTATATACTTGATATGCACTCTTATGACACGAGTAAAATGCAAATGACAGGTGGCAAGACGACCTGACTGGATTATTCGATGACAAGTCCAACCAGCTCTATAGTGTGGTCCGTGTTGTGAAGGAGGGGTGGAGGTGTTTCCCACTGTGTATCCTCCGAATCTTGGAATCATGGGGAGGACAGCTGAACGCTCCCCCTAGACGTGTGATGATGATTGCCAGTTGCTTGCTGGGGGAAGTTAGGTCGATGTATTCGACACTCCCACCATGATGGTTTTATCAGTGGTTAGTATGGCCATTGCCACTGATAAAGCAGCAGAGGAGGGATAGGGTGGGAACGGAAGTAGGCCAGGGTGGATAGGAGGATATAGATCAATTGGAGACTCTTGATGGGAATAAATGTCATTGTCGGACTTATCCGATTTCATTGCTATAACTCTCTCCGGTTGCTATGCTTTCAAACTCCTTGCATCTTTTCATTCTAACTTCGGGACGAAGTTTCCTGAAGGAGGGGTGTATGTAATGCCCCACTTAAATCTTATCCTACAAATTTTGTTAATGTTTACATTATCTGAAAATATTGAGAAATATTTTTTTTTCAGGAGAAAAAATCGAAATATATTATATTGAGTTCATATAATTACAAAATGATTCTCATCATGGAGTATATATGTTATCAGTGATACATAGTTGTATATGAGTATAAGAGAACTTATGCTGAGTATAAGGAAATATATCAGTGAAACTAAGAGAGGGTGATGTTCATATGGGGAAAATTTGATCATGTAATATAGCAAAAACTGTGAATAGATATTATGTTCCATATATGTTGTGCCATTCATTCATGATGCTGTCCATAATGGCGGATGTCGGTCTGGCAGATTCATTAAAAACATGTTCATTACGCCATTTCCATACCGTCCATAAGAATAAGAGGATGAGAAATCTTCTGTTGCCATTCTGATTGCTCCACCATAAGAGTGCTGCACTAGGAGAGTCAAAGTCTGTCAGTATAAAGTCAAATAAATTGGACAAAGCATACCAGATCTGCTGGATGACTGGACATTTGAAGAACATGTGTATGTTGGATTCTTCATCGGCTTTGCATATTGTGCATCTGCTGGGGCTGCACCAAAATCTCTTCCTGAGGTTTTCCCATGTTAAATTTTTGTTATAGAAGACTAGCCAGGCAAAATAAATAAACTTTGGTGGACACCGAGCCTTCCAAAATCTGTGTGGGAATGATGGAAGAGAATATGGAGTTCGGTTGCCAACCATATTTCTGTATATATCTTGTACAGTGACAGGTCTGCGAAAATTGCTCACGGTCCATGAAAGGATGTCCCTGTCGCCATGTTTCTGTATGCCGCTCATGGTTAATTTTTCTGTGGTCACTTTCCATATGTCACCCCACTGTGCCTGTAGATGTAGATCGCATCCGTCTTTCCATATCGGTGTATTCCCCTGCCAGCCTTTGATGAGTTTGTCCCAAGTGAATAAACCACTTTGCTGAAAATGTATGATGAGCCCATGTGGGATTGATTGATCAGTTTTTATGCCAGTCATAGGGGTGATGCCTATAAAGATATTGCAGCCGTTATAAAACCGCCATCTCAGCCGCGACATAAAGAATGGTTTGACTTTCTTTATGCAATTCCAAATGGGGGAGCCGCGCCTGGGGCCAATGGTGCTGTGCCTCAACCAGTATTCAATTGGTTTCATCTTCATATACCTGTTGCATATGATGTCGCTCCATTTAGTGCTTCCAAAAATGCCCCTCCATAAAGTTTTACATATAAGAGCACGCCCAAAAAAAGACAGATCCAATAAGCCCCAACCGCCCTGCATTTTTGGAATTGAGAAATATAGGTCTAATATAAAATTCATGATCCTTTCCATGTAATTACATCTCACATTCCCCAATGTACCCTCACATTTACTTGGGAGAAGACATAGTCCTCTCCATCTTATTATCAATATATATATATTCCTTTCACATTCCCCAATGTACCCTCACATTTATTAAGGAGAAGATATGGTCCTCTCCATGTAATTACACCTCACATTCCCAATGTATTTTTCAGATTTACTTGGGAGAAAACATGATCCTTTCCCATTAAATTCTCAATGTTATTCATCTCACATTTCCAACTGTACTCCTAGCTTACTTGGGAGAAGAGAAGTCAACTGTAAGGATGGATGAGAAGTTAATGACATTAACAAGAGGTGGTTGAGATGGAGAAGGGAAGGAGGGTATAAAAAGGGAAGGGAGAAGGAAGAAAGGGGAGGTTGGGGGGTCTTGCTTATGATTGTGGGGGTTGGTTGTGATTGTTTGGACTTGTTATGATTTTGGGGAGACCTTGGAAACCGATGGAGGTTTCTTGGGTTTGAGAGGAGAAAAGTATTGTTATCTGGTTTTGCACATTCTTCTTGAGGACACACTATATCTGGTTGGACTTGGGCACGGAGGGCTAGGGAACCTGTGGAGGTTTCTTGAGCTAGGAATTTGTTTCCTAGTTGGCTGGGAGGTAAATCCAGTTGGGTCGGTGAGAAGGAGCGTTCAGTTGGAGCTATAAGACAAAGGTATCATCATCAACCGCCGGAACAAGTATTTTTCCATGGACTACTCTTGTTAAGTTGATATCAATGGAATGCTCACCTTAATTTATGTTGCTTATGATAAAATGATAAGATGTTAAATGTTTAAAGCTTTGTGAGAAGGTCAGCAAGCTCCTTTTATTACTTTTAAATCAACAGAAAAATAGATCTGTTAGTGTATAATAGATTGAGGCTCTAATAATTGGAATCAGGTTCTTACAGCAAGAGCATTGGATAGCAGCAAAGCTTGTGCACAGTTATTTGAGGGGCATAGTGGAGTATGGTTTGAAATATCTTGAAGATGGTGAGGTGAAGTTGCAAGAGTATACCTACTAAGATTGGGCAGGGAGTGCAACAAACAAGAAGAGCACCTTAAGGTGTTGCTCTAATTTAGGATCAGCAATGATATCCTAGTTCAACAAGAAGTAGATTGTTGTGGCAATTAGCTCAATTGAGGTAGAGTATATGGCAACTAATATAGCAAGTTGTGAGGCCATTTGGCTTCAGAAGTTACTTGCAAGTTTATTTGATTAAGAATTGGATCCCACTATGATTTACCATGATAATCAAAGTTGTATCAAACTCTTCGAAAATCTAGTGTTTCAAGATGGGTCCAAGCACATTGAGATCGGATATCATGTCATATGGCAGGATTCAGAAGCGAGCAGTGAATCTCCAGTTTGTATCCACAGATCAGTCAGTTGTTGATATTCTAATTTCTAACCAACCCTAAACAAAAAGGAAGTTTGAAGCATTCAGAGATAGCCTTAGATTGGTGTAGAGTTCCTTCCTCGCTAAGGGAGAGTGTTGAGGCCTTTGATTGGTGTAGAGTTCCTTCCTTGCTAAGAGAGTGTGTTGAGAAATATATCTCAAACAGGAGCTTCTTGCACATCTTAGGTGTGAATGTGCGAGAAGTACTTCAAGAGTCAAGACAGCATCTAGTAACAACTTAGTAAAAGTGGAAAATAATACCATCTTGTAATTTCACTCAAATAAATAAAAGTGAAAGTCAAATTTCTTATGTTCGCCTAGTCTTAGAAATCTAAATGAAAATATTCTAGATATTGTAGAATATGAGTGAGTTAGATTTGATCTAATCTGAATCATCTACCTCATTGTTGAGTTAAGATGGTTACTAGGATTGAGATTGGTTGCTAGGATTGAGGAGATTAGTTATTTCTCTAAGTATAAATAGGACATTATGGAAGAAGTTGAATACAGACCTTTTGTTTTTCTAGAAGACTTGGGAGATGAAAGAGAGATCAATTGAGTAGATTTAGAACACAGGAGAGATGTTGAGGTTGTTGAGAAATCTAGGGCATTCAAAGTTAACAATTTTTTTGCTTGATAATTGCTTGTGATGCACTTTTACTTCTTATCTTATAGTCTTTTCTTCATTAGCTTATTAATGTGTTCTTTCATCAAGAAAATTACCAAAATAATAAAAGACAAGTGACACGGTATGTAGGCTTCTCCAGCGAGAGCCAAAACCTCTCACCTCTTGAGAGGAAAACCCAATCAAAATTCTTCTTCTAGATCTTCAATTAATAAGTACCAAGACCATGACACATACCCTTGACTCTTGTATCCTCCCAAGAACCATGTCACTAACCTTGACGCTCTGCCTCTTCCTTCCTTCGCCTTTCTTCTTGATCTTGAACTGCTCTCCTCAGCTCCTTCTAGAGAAACTCGGTCTCTATCCTTCTCACTGCTCCTTCTCGACTTCCCTTAGAGAATCTCGGTCTCTATGTCTTTATTGGTTCCCTTTAGAGAAACTCGGTCTCTAGATCTCTACTTCGACCTTCCCAGAAGAATCTTTCCTTGCTGCCCCAGAAGAAACCCTTCTTCGTACTGCCCAGAAGATACCCTTCCTCATACTGCCCAGAAGATACCCTTCTTCGCACTACCCCAAAAGAAAGTCTTTTCGTTGGTCCAAAAGAAACCCTAACTTTGCATTCCCCAAAAGAAACTTCTTCATATTGCCCAGAACAAACCTTATCTTTGATTTATCTTCTTCGTACTTCTGCTTCTCTGAATTCAAGTTGAGTTGCTTGATCGAATTGTGTTCTTCAAGTGAGGCTGAGTAGGCTATATATACACTTCTTCTTATGACCTTTAGGTCGACATGATTGTTGGAGTTAGGCTGACTTCATCTAGAGAGTTCCTTTATCATTTGTAGGCCAGCTTGAAGAGGTTAGGTGACAAGTTCTTGGAGGATACTTTTACATAGACAAGATGACCTTTTACAAAGTGTAACATGACTTCATTAAATGACAATGACTCTTACATTTTATGACTACATGACAAATAAATCCTAAAGACTCTCAATGGGAGTCTTGACTCAAAAACAAAATCCTTGCTCATGAAACCCATGAAGCAAGTCAATAAAATAATTTTATTTTTCTTATTTACATCTCATGACATAAAATCATATTTACATGTCATTATGAAGACCGAACCTAGTTACACTTTTCAACAGAGGTCAAGAAGTAGATCAAAGTATAGTCCATATAGTCATATGGACAGATCCATATACTCATATGAATAGGGTCAAACAATGTTGTACAACAATTCAGGCAAGCAAATTTTTAGTTGTCCACCAGAGAGATTTATCTCAATAAGTGCAGATCTGATTTTTTTGTGTATATTGTACAACTATTAGTTTGACAGCTTGTGGAGGTTTTCTTGTAAGCTTGGAATATTTACATGAAAAGCTTATTTGAAGGGGTACTTATTTGTGTATCATATTTATGCTTTCACTATTCATTTTTCACCTATATGTGTGATTGTTGCATGTTCAGAATGTTAATTCCTATGGTTAAATAAGTTCAGATCTGGTTACTTAATTAAGAGAAACATAGGACAACAATCACCTACGGCTTGAAAAATTACATTAAAGGTAACTTATGAGGGCTTATGTACCACTAATCAGATGTTGAAATGTAATTGTTGCGTGTTCAAAATATTTATTTCTATGGTTAAATAAGTTCATATCTGATTTATTTAATTAAGATAAACATAGGACAACAGTCACCTAGGACTTGAAAAAATGCATTAAAGGTAACTTACGAGGGCTTTTATACCACTAATCTCTCGATGCTTTTGAGAAATAATTAACAGTAATCCTATGGTCATGTTAGACTATGGTTTAACTAACTAATTGTTGATTATAATTATAGGTTTGAATGGGATATAGACTTGGGTAATTTATGGAATTTGCAGTTAAAATTATGTTGGTTGGGCTGAACTCAAGGGTAGGGTTATCATACCCTATGAGGATAAACCTTTAATAAGGAATCAATGAAATGTTTATATATTGTTGTTCTCATATGCAAGTTTTAGTTATCTTTTCTTATGCACAACGAAATGTTTATATGTTATTGTTCTCATATGCAAGTTTTAGTTATATTTGCTAATGCACTTGGAATTGAGTCTTCGAGTGTACACCAAATGCTTGAGAACCATAACACATGTAAAGAACTATGACATAGTTGAATTTGTTTAAATTATTAAGAGAGCCTCATGAAGAATGAATGTTTCTCAAGAGGATTTATCAATGGTTGATAAGTTCCTTTGAATCTTTTGTTCTATAGTCTTGATGAAAAATTAATTATATATTGAACACAATTTAAAAAACCAAGGGCACTACAAGTAACAAGGGCAACATCAGTTGTCCTATAAATTCTAATGATGCCCAATCACATTTACATCAAAGTTCAACCAATGACAACTTCAAATGATACAAATATCATCATAATGACAGTAAGTACATCCATAATTGTTGCCTCTAAACAACATTACTACATTTTCCAACAACTTCCATGTAGCAAAGCTAGGGCATTTGGCAGAAGTATACTTCTACCACTCATTCTTGTCATGTTATAAAATCAGTGGATCTTAAGAATTACATGTTGCAAAGAATTCAAAAACACCATAAGTTCATCCAATTATACGTGTTGGTGATAGAGTAATTCAACTTATATGGATTAGGCAAAAAAAAATTTGATACACTTGAGTTTGAGGGAGAGGCAGAAAGCTTGATTACAGTTCACTTGGATAAGGTCTACAAATTCTTCTTATGGCTTATTCTTGTTCGACAAAATGACAATCATCTTATGTTTAATATTTAACTTTCCAGAAAACATTCAATATGTGCAGTAGATGAGCAACGATTTTGATTTCAAACTATCGGAGTGTGTAGCAGATTAGCAATGATTTTGATTTCAAGTTGTTGGAGTGTGTAGCAGATTAGCAATGATTTTGATTTCAAGTTGTCAGAGTTTAATGCTCAAAGGTAACTCCATGTATATTTGGCACCCAAATCCTTACAGTGGTTTGGCAAGTCCACATTGGCTGCTTATACATTTTTTATCACCATGGTCTATCACAATACAAATTTGCTCATAGCATGACGTATGGCACTCAAAATTACCCCCAAAAGGATCAAGGTTACTTGAAAGAAGGCAGTGAATAGCAAAATTCTGTCCGCCTACTTCTGTGTGCCACAAATAGAGGACAAGCTCTACCAATATGGGCATCAGTTGATTCGCCATGAAGACTTCAACACCCTCAGCACTGAGCAGACTACATCCACCAACAGAAGAAAGTGGAAGAGACATGAATCCTTTTCTGTTTTTTAGGTCCACCTCTCGTAATGCTACCCAAAAAATAGCAAATGCAAGGAGTCTAGACATGTTTAATAAATGAAGTTGAGCACTTAATTTCAACACTGATGAGTGAATTAATTGGCACTAAAGCAAGGACCAACATTGGACAATAGAGGAAGCGAGCTTCCAACGCTTAGGAAAACAGGATTTGGACATGCAACCAAGTATTACAAACGGTGGTTTTAAGAAGTTGTCCCAGGACAGTGGTTATCATGCTAATAACTCACCCCCGAACCAGATTAATCAACTTTACTCCTAGAAGCAGAGAGCTATATCTCAGTGGAGATCAATCACCTTTCTGTATGATGGGTTAAAGAATATGGTCTATCATGGCAGAATGTGGCATATTTAGCAAATTAGCAGCAGCCCACAACCCTCCCCAACCTCTTGATCCTCTCTTCTTAATTCTTATAGGGTCCCTGCACAGATGGCTGAGGTCCAATCTTGCATTGCATCACATACTTAGCAGCACCCCCACCACACAACCTCTCGATCCTCCCTCCCCAACCTCCCGACCCTCTCTTCTTAATTCTTATAGTGTCCCCGCATAGATGGCTGTGGTCTAATCTTGCATTGCATCACATACTTAGCAGCACCTCCACCACACAACCTCTCAATCCTCTTCGCAATCTTGCATTGCATCACATACTTAGCAGCACCCCCACCACACAACCTCTCAATCTTCTCTCCTTAATTCTTTTAGGTGAAGTTTAACTGTTTTATGTTTTTGTTTTTTCACCAAAATCTAGTGATACAATTCTTTGTGAGATCACTATTTTTTGTTACTTGAAATGCATAAATGGATTCAGAGCCCTGGAAACTGGTGAGGCAATCAGTCTGTACAGATTTAACAACTCATTTCAGCCTGTACAGATTTAACAACTCATATCTGCCATTCCAACAATTTTTGGCCAATCAAAACTCATCAAAAAAATAGAACATTTAGGCTACACTATTCTTATAGGGACCCTGCACAGATGGTTCTCGTCTAAATCCCACATCCATGAAGGCTTATCCTCGCTGCTGGTAGCAAGATTATGGACTTATTTACTGGTTAAGATAGTCTTCCTTGGGTACATGTGGTCTCCTAAAGGCCTGCACCTGTACTTCAAACCCTCCCTCCCCCTCTTCTTGAACTTTGATAGATTGAGTTTACAATTATCCACATTAACTGATTCCCTCTTTCTACTCCTTTTGCCTGTTATGCCTACAGCTTTTCTATGTATTTCCCCATAATTCCTGCACCACTTCCAGGTCTATCTTCTTGGTCTATATCCCTCGAGAGCCAAATGGTTTATGCTCTGTTTTTTCTGCTCCCCACCTCTGAACACTATGGAGGACTCTGGTCTGGCTTCCTTTTCATATTTGGGGACAAGTGGTGACAACTGTTTTGGTGGCCCGTTGGTAGGTTGTCTAATCGGGGCCCCTCTTCCCAACATTGTCGTCCTAATATTCATGTTATGCACTTCTGTTATATAAAAATTAGTTAATTAGCAGTTATTAGGCAAGGGGCATGATCAAAGATCATGCCCATTCACCAAGAGGCACCCAAGGGAGTATAAAGCTAGGGGCCTCCCACAAATTGTAATCATCTTCTATCTATTTAATAATAATAAAATATGAATTTGCTAAATAGTTGAGTTTGTCTGCCGCATGTGGTATCAGAGCTACCACGCTCCCAGTTCATTGAAAATTAATCCACTGTCCCTGCACTACAACCTCACCGCCATCCGCACCCCATCCCAATCCGCCTACATTGCATCCGTCCCTATTGTCCATACATTCTTCCGTTGACCATCCAACTTCCTAGCCAACCGCATCTCCCCGTCTTCGTTGTTCACTGCTTTTCCGTTGCCGCCAAATCATTCCAATACACTATGCCCTATCTCCTGTCATGCTTTCAGTCTACCGGTTATCTCTGTTGCATCTGCATCACATTCCCTTGTCGCCGCAATTGCTCCGTCAACCCTATCCTCCAGGTTTTTGCATCCCTATCCCACCGTTCCACCCTACCCATAGTTTTCGTTCTGCCGACCAAGTCCAGTTGTTTGTGTTTGCCCCGCGTCCAACCGCCATCCTACATGGCCGTTGACCCGTCTGTCCTATCATTCAAAACCGTATGCCACTTTATTATATAGTGGGTATATAAACTTTAATTAATTTATCATATATATAGTTTATAACCTTATAATTTATAAATATTTATATATATATATATATATATATTATATTTAAAAAAAAAAATTAAGGAAAGAAAAAAAGGCTTAAATTGGCGAACAAATATACACCCCCACAAACTCATTCAATGTCGCCAATGACAATGACCGATTTCAGCAAAAAATTGATTGATCTTGAGAATAGGATTACTAGCCATTCCAATGATTTTAACCAAAAATTAGTCGATCTCGAGAGTAAGGTTACCGGACATTCCAACGATATGAAGAAGCTTCAGGGTAAGACAAATCAGATAGAAAAACACCTCAAGCAGAACCATATCGAATCCAAAATGAATCATAATCAGACAATGACGATGTTGATCGTTATTTGTGACAGGATGAAGATTACACCTGAACAAATATTCCAAAATGATGAAGGTAATCAACATCACAATTCAGCAGATTCAAAAAATCTAGCAGATTCTCATGAAAAAACTAAGTCTCCAAAAAAATCATCCATGCACCATCAAGAAAATAGTAACGCAAATTTTCAAAATAAGTAGCTCGGGAATTCATTCACCAATCAATACCCTCTTTTTACTCCACCATTAGTGATGTATCAACAAAGAGCAAAATCGAGCTGCCCAAGTTCAACGATAATGAAAAATGCAGCGTTGCGTGGCTCAATAAAGCAGAGCAATATTTCGAGATTTACGATATTAACAATGGTGATGAAAAGATTAGGCACGCTTCCATGAAAATGGAAGGTGAAGCATTTAATTGGTATATGTCGTGGACGAAGACGACACTCGCTATTAGTTGGAGAAAATTTAGGGATGCGTTCTTTGAAAGATTCCAAGGTGTCAAGCAAGAAGAGTTCTTTTAAACACTCTTCAAATTGCGACAAAAAGGAGATGTGGATGAATACACTCGAGAATGGGTGACCTTAGCAACACGAGTACTTGGGTTATCAAAATCTCGTCCAATCATACATCTCCGGACTTGAAACTCATCTACGAGTAGAACTTGAGCTTCATGACATTACGTCAATAGAAGTAGCAAGACAAAAAGCAAAAGTTACTGAAAAGAAATTTGAAAAGATACTCTGGTCAAAACAAGAAAAAGTATATTCGAGACGAAGAATTCCCCAATCTGTGAATACGGATAATACAAAATATGTTCCACCACGTCTTCTTGAAGGTGAAAAATCTAACGTGGAAATGTAAAGGATGAAAGAAGGCAAGTGCAAATGTTGTGGCGAAAAGTTGGACCCTAAACATAGGTGTGCTAAAGGAAAAGAGACAAAGAACCTATATAACTGTGAAGCAACTAATGATTCAAACATCAATTAATCAGACATAGAAGGAATAGAAGATGCCCCAGAATTCTCTCCAGAATTAGATGACGGAAGCATTCTGCAAGTGTCATTATCGGCTATGACAGTTATATCACAACCCCGGACTTTAAAATTAAAAGGACATATCAAGAAGAACAACGTAATGGTTCTCATCGACACGGTGGCACCCACAATTTTTTAGATTCAACCATGGCAAAGAGACCCAACATTTTCACATTTCCCATGCCCAACATGAAGGCGATGGTAGCCGACAGTAAGAAGATTGAAAAGGTAGGGAAATGCCATAAGGTCAAATTACAAATTCAAGACTTTAATTTAGAATCTTCATTCTACATTGTACCATTAGGAGGAGTAGATGTGATCTTAGGTATCCAATGGCTACAAACCCTAGGCACTTACTCTGCCAACCATCAAAAGCAGTATATAAGCTTTAAATGTGAAGGGAAAAGTTACAAGTTATACGGATTCCAAGCACTAGAAAATCAAATTGTGTCGTCATCCCAAATGATGAAAATGATTTGAAAAGGAGCATCAGCCTATGTAGTACAATGTCACCAATTAGAAATGTTATCTGCAAAAGTGATCAGCGAAGAGTAACCAGAAGTAGAAGAGCTAATTCAGAAGCACGAAAAAGTATTCCAAGACCTGCCCATGAAAATGTCACCTAACAGGGAAATCGAGCATACAATAGAAGTCAAAGCAGGATCAGACCCTGTCAACATCAAACCGTATCGATATCCGCATCACCAAAAGAATGAAATTGACAGATTAATCCAAGACCTTTTAAAATGTGGGATCATCTCGAAAAGTAAGAGTCCATATGCTGCTCCAATGGTATTGGTAAGGAAGAAGGATGGATCATTCAAGCTATGCATTGATTATAGGGGATTAAACAAAATAACGATTAAAAACAAATTCCCAATTCCATTTATCGACGAAATGTTGGATGAACTACATGGCGCAAAATACTTCTCAAAATTGGACTTGAGGTCAGGCTATTACCAAATCAGAATCAGGTTGGAAGACATACCAAAAACTATGTTTCGAACCCACGAAGGTCACTACGAATTTAAAGTAATTCCCTTTGGGTTAACCAATGCACCAGCGACATTCCAAGCCACTATGAACGAGTTATTCCGTCCATATCTTAGGAAGTTTGTATTAGTATTCTTTGATGATATTTTAATTTACAGTAAAACTTGGAAGGAGCAACTACAACATCTGGATAAAGTTCTTACACTACTAGAAGAGCATCAGTTCTACGCCAAGAAATCCAAATGCACCTTTAGGAAAGAAGAAGTAAAATATCTCAGACACATAATATCCCATGAAGGAGTAAAAGTGGACCCTAATAAAATCAATACTATAAAGGAATGGACCAAACCTGTTATTATATCCAAGCTAAGAGGGTTCTTAGGATTGACTAGATATTATCGAAGATTTATTAAAAACTGTGCATATATAACTACACCCCTAACAAAACTTTTAAAGAAGAATTAATTTCAATGGAATGAAGAAGCAAGAAGGTGTTTTGAAGAATTGAAAGAAGTTATGTCTAATGCCCTGATATTGGCAACTCCAGATTTCTCTAAACCATTTATCATTGAGTGTGATGCTTCCGGGTTCGTATAGCTGCAGTGTTAATGCAACAGGGGCATCCAATAGCTTTTGAAAGCAGGAAGCTCAATAAACGAGAACATCTTAAATCCACATACAACAAGGAAATGCTCGCTATTATGCACGCACTGGCCAAGTGGAGACAATATCTTTTGGAAAGTAAGTTCTCCATTCGAACAGACCATAACAGTCTCTAGCACCTTCTCCAACAAAAAACACTTTCCGAAGGACAACAAAAATGGATTGAAAAAATTGTCGCCTTTGACATGGAGATATTACCTAAAAAGGGAAAAGACAATGTAGTAGCAGATGCCCTGACTAGGAAGGACGAAGAACCAGCATTACTTGTAGTCTTGGTTGTTGTTCCTAAATGGCTTAATGAGATTCGAAGTGAGTATGCCAAGGATCCAGAAATAACTACGATAATCAATAACCTTCCAAACAACTCAAAATTTGAATGGAATAATGCTATTCTATGGTACAAAGGAAGAATCTATCTGAATTCAAACTCCAAGTTTAAATCCAAGATACTCAAGAAGTCACATGATTCACTGTCAGTCGGACATGTAGGATTCTTTAAAACTTATTACAATGCACGTCAATCATTCTTTTGGAAGGGGATGAGTCGTGATATTCAGAAATATGTAGTAGAATGTGACAAATGTCAAAAAAATAAAAGTGAAAATATGATGACACCTGGATTACTTCACCCCTTAAACATTCCGAATTAGAAATGGGAAGAAATATCAATGGACTTTATTGAGGGATTACCTGTATCTGAGGGCAAGGATAAGATTTTTGTAGTAGTCGACAGACTCACCAAATATGCTCACTTTATTGCAATGAAGAAACCAAACTCAACTAAACAAATCGTTGGATATTTTGCAAAAATATTTATAAATTACACGGTTTTCCGAAAGTCATTGTGAGTGATAGAGATGCCAAATTTAAGGGTAATTTCTGGAAGGAATTGTTCAACCATATAGGAACCTACCTAAATATGAGTTCCGCTTACCACCCTCAAACAGATGGACAAATAGAGGTTGTCAATAAATGTTTGGAAGCCTATCTACGTTGTTACGCTACAGAAAAACAAAACAATTGGGTTCAGTGATTGCATCTCACTGAATGGTGGTTTAATTCTACTTATCATACATCAGCAAAAATGACTCAATTCCAAGCTTTGTATGGATACGAACCTCTGAAATGGAAATATCTAGCTACCGTCCAGACAAATCTACTAGTTGTTAAAAACCAACTAGAAGAAACCCAAAAAATCGTCCAAACCCTAAAAGAAAATTTAAATAATGCAAGAAACCGTATGAAACAACAAGCTGACCGAAACAGAACCAAGAGAGAATTTGAAGTTGGAGAATGGATATTTGTCAAGCTCCAGCCATACAAACAGTTGTCCTTGAAACAAAAAGGAAAAAATTAATTAGCACCAAAGTTCTATGGACCATACCAGATCAACAAAAAGATCAGCCAAGTTGCATATAGTTTAAGCCTTCCGAATAAAAGTCGTGTTCACAACATTTTTCATGTATCCTGCCTTAAAAGGGCACTGGGCGACCATCAATCAGCACAAACAACGCTTCCATCCTTAGATGATGAAGGAAGGGTCATTTTAGAACCAGAAGGTATCATATCCACCAGGGAAAAGAAGCTTCGATCTTGTGTAATCAAGGAATACTTGATCAAGTGGAAGGACTTACCAGAAGAAGAAGCTTCTTGGGAGACTGAAGCATTTCGTCAACAACATCCGTCGTACGTATGCTTTGAGGACAAAGTATTTTTTGGGAGGAAGACAATGTTATATAAAAATTAGTTAATTAGTAGTTATTAGGCAAAGGGCATGATCAAAGATCATGCCCATTCACCAAGAGGCACCCAAGGTAGTATAAAGCCAGGGGCCTCCCACAAATTGTAATCATCTTCTATCTGTTTAATAATAATAAAATATGAATTTGATGAATAGCTGAGTTTGTCTGTCGCAACTTCCTGGCCATGCCTGAGGAGACTACTATTTTTTATCCCCTATCTGGCTGGTCTACTGGAGACTTTTTTTGTTTCTGAAATGCTAGCCCATCCCTCTCCCAAGGTGCCTCTTTCTGCTTAGCCTCAGCATGGACTTCACTTTTCCATAATGCTTGGGATGCTTCTCCCATGGATTCCACTACTGACACTCTGTACCAGGAATTGGAAGCTTAACCAAGTTCACTCCTCAACTCCTTGCTCAAATTCTGAAATTCGTTAGACAGGGCTAAGGGAAGAGGGTATCAATGTCACCCAACCTCAACCTGCTACTGGAAGATATCCACAATCTCAAGCGTAAGGTCAATCTGCAGGAGCAAGAGATCAATCAACTGATGAATCAAGTGTAGGATATGGCTGAACAACTCAAGGATAAATCTAAGGAACACATGAATATCACAATTGCATTGCCATTCAGCTTAAAAACTTCGTCGGTGGTCTATTGGTTTGGCAAGGAATTTGGGTGGGGGAGGTCACGGGTTCAAACCCGCCTCCACCCAACCCATATATTTTTAGCCCCCGATTGGGGTGTAGCACAATGGAGGAAGTGGGACAGGCGATATGAGACTGAGAAGTGGGAGGCAACATCCAAGCGAGTGAAAGGACAGGAGAGGGAAGTGGAGGGAGAGGATAGGGGAAAGGGCAGGTGGACGGACAGGGCAAGGAAGGAACAGACCCCAAGAGAAGGTTGGTGGAGACAGGTAAAGAGGACAACGAGGATGGCAGGGGGGCCAGCGGGAGTGTGGGCAGAAGGACGCTAGCAAGTGGCACTAGCAACTGGGAGTAAATGAGTGTTAATGAGAGAAAGTGTAAGACAGGATGGAGGGTCACCATTCCAAGGTGATGACGTAGGGATCAGTGAGGGGAGTAATGATGACAGACAGGTGGACGAAAAGGGAAAGGACAGAAAGGGGAGGGGAATAAAACATAAGGGAAAACAGTCCATAGGCAGATGCATATAGAGGGAGGAGACGAGAATCGAAGAGAGGAAAGGTGGCCGAAGAACGACATTGCAGCGTGAGGACAGAAGTAGAACCAGCGCTGCAAGTCGGTATGTTGCTCCTCTAGCCCTCAACATCTTAAGGAATAGGATGTCTTTCTGCATTAATCTAGGAAATTTGTATGGGATAGGGATTGATTCTGGTAGGGAGGAACCTAGGAATTCCTGGGACCCTGGATGGTCGAAAATTAGAGAATGTGTAATGAAAATCCTGGGGAGTAAGCTAGGGGAGGAGAGGGTAGAAACCAGGAATAGAGAGGTCTCCACCACGGTAACCCTAAGAAACGAAATGCAAAAGAATGAGGCCATAATGACTCCTGCTGGGGACTCCTTGAAAAAACCAGAGGGAAAAAACGAAGAGCCTTTGAGAGTAAAAAGAACAGAGAGAAGAGGGAAACGGAAAAACAAAATTTCACTAGGGGTGGAAGAAAATAGGGTCAGGGTTCTGATGCCTAGACCCCTGGAAAACATCCCCATGGCCAAGCCTCCCTGCAACGCAAGGAACAGTAACCCAAGCAAATGCCTCTGTCATGCTGTCTAAGTGACGGATGTCGTTGAGAGAAAGACACGACAGTAAGAGAAGAAAGAATTAGAAGAACCCAAAACTATGAGAGAAGATGGGAAAATCTAAAAGAAACCATGAAAAGCCTCAGTTACGGCACTGAAAGGGATAACAAATGTGACATAGGTAAATGGGAAATTGTTTGGATGTTTGTTCATTATCAAACTGATAGTTGTAATGGTTGTGATCTCACCTCAGATTACACCCAGTACAGTGAGGAGGACAGCAAACAAAAAGAAGCAACCAGCAACAGGTACACAGACAACATGGCGACTAGGAAGGGTAAGAGAGACAAAAAGATGGCAGAGGGAGCGAGCGGCTCAAACAAAGAGCAAAGAAAGAGAGGGCGAAAGTCTGGATGCGAACACATGAAAACCCTCATCGACACTTACATGGCAGGGAACCCACTGGAAGTCAGAGCTAAAATTGTTGGCTGGGAATAAAAACTAAACGACAACATAAGGAACCAAGACATCCCCATGGAAGAATGGGAGAGCATGGTTTTGGACCCAGGGAACTCCCGAGGATGGCACTCTCTCTTCAAACAGACAATACAACAGTATTGGGTCATGAAGAACGTGGTGGCCCAGGCTATGACTCTCAATCGAGAACAAGCAGCAAGCAGAGGACCAGAGGTAAAGGAGGACACCAAGGAAAAGGATCCCGTCAAGGCAAAACTCCTCAAGGAGATTGCAACAGTGCAAATACAAACTTACAAAAACAACTTGGCACTGGGGAGAATTGAACAAACACTTCAAGACATGAAGAGGAGCGAGATGTTGGGCTCCAGTGCCAAAGCGCCAACCCCAGTAATATCTTTGGACGAGGATTGAAGCAGAGGTCCAGTGCATTTTTGTTGAAGTTTGATGATGAATAGTTCTTACTTGTTTAAATGGAACAGTAGTATAAATCTTTGTTGCGGGGGAGCGCCCCCCCCCCCCCCCTTCGACCCCGCTCCCAATCCGCGCTCCAGGCGGGAGCGAGTCGGGAGCGCGCTCCCGATAAAAAAATTTCCGCTCCCTGCCATTTTCAGGAGCGTCGCTCCCGGAGCGAAAATTACAGCCCAGGAGCGATCGCTCCCGATCGCTCCCAGGCTTTAAAATTTCGCTCCAGGAGCGTTTTGAGCGGCGTCGGGAGCGATCCGGAGGCCAAAAAAAAAACAACAACAACAACCGCGAATGCGAAAACAGAAAACAGAAAACAAAAAACAAAAAACAAAAAAAACAAAAACAAAAACAAAAAACAAAAACAAAAACAAAAACAAAAACAAAAACAAAAAACAAAAAACAAAAAACAAAAAACAAACAACAAACAACAAACAACAAACAACAAAAACAAACAACAACAACCGCGGATGCGAAAAATAAAAAATAATAATAATAATTTTAAAAGCCCAATGGGGCTAAAAAAATTTCATTATCACTTCAATGAGTTGAGTTTCTTGGAGAGCAAGAGCAAAGGAGCGAGGAGCAAGCGCCGAGGAGCAAGGAGCAAGCCTACAAAGAGGTAAGTAACTTAGTAATTTAGTTAGTTTAGTTAGTTTAATTTAGTTAAGTAGTAATTTACTTAGTTTAATTTAGTTTATTTAGTAAAAAAATCATGAATCTAAATTAAATTAATTTGTAGATTTAAAAGCCTACAAATATCAAACATCATGGACCTGGCTATAATTCTTGGCATTTTCCTCTTCTTGGTCCCTTTTATGGTTATTATGGTGTTGGAGAGTAGGAAACGGAGGGGCCAAAATGAAGAGAGGGATGAAGAAGCTGGAGAAAGTCGAATTGATGAAAACCCCGGTGAGGAAAAGCTGGAGGAGGGTGAACATGACTCTCAAAAAACTAAACAAGACCAAACCCCATTGTGGAAATATGTTAACAGGGTTGAAACAGGGAGAGGGGGTGGAACCAATAAATTTCATTGCCCCCATTACAACAATGATTACATAGGTTCATACACCCATGCCAAAAAACACCTCTGCGGGAAAAGGCCATGGGATGGAAACAAACAAATAGGAATCAAAACTTGTCCAGCGGTGTCAGCAGCGGATAGAGCCAAATACATAAGGGAAGAAGAGGAAGCCCAATACAACTCAAAAAAAATCAAGGGGTTTCTTTGAACCAAGTTCACAATCACAAGGACAAAGAACTCCTTCAGCATCCTCTCAAGGCAGTGGATATGCATCATCTTTAAGGTGTAGAACCATATCAGAGTTCCTTGATGAAGGGTGTAGGAATGATGTGGATTCAAAGGTTTACAGGTTTCTCTATGCATGTGGGATACCATTCAATGTTCTTTGCTCACCTTATTGGCACGAAATGGTTTCTGCCATAAATGATGCCCCTAAAGGATACAAGAGCCCTGGGTATGACAAGGCAAGAACCGTTGGACTTAATCATGAAAAAGCAAAAATATCACTTTCTTTGAATAGAATGAAAGTTCTTGGACTGACCATGGGGTGTCCATTGTATCTGATGGATGGACAAATGTAAAAGGCAAGCCATTGATAAGTGTTCTTGCCGTGTCCGTTAGTGGTGCCATCTTTCTAACTGCACATGATCACTCAGACAAGTTCAGGACCGCCATCAACATTGTAGAAGCATTACTTGAAACAATTGACCGTATTGGGCCATACAATGTCATCCAAGTCATCACTAATAATGCTGCTAATTGTAAGGCAGCGGGAGCAATTATTGAGGATAAATACCCCAACATATTTTGGTCTGGATGTTTGGTTCACACATTGAACCTTCTGATGCATGATATTGCGAAAAACAAAAATGCACAATACAAATGGATTGGTGATTTGTACAAGAAAGGCAAACAAATGATAAAATTTATTACAAATCATAGCAATACCCATGGCATTTCCCGCAGTCACTCGAGATTGGAGTTGTTGAAGATTGCGAAGACCAGATTTGGTAGCTATTACCTCACTTTCAGGCGCCTTTTGAAGGTAAGAGAGTCATTGGCTAGCATGGTATCAAGTCCACATTGGCAGGTATTAAAGGAAAGGGCTACAAATGCAGCTGACAGGCGAGGTTTTGAACTGGTGGAGGAGGCCGCTCTTGATGGTCAGTTTTGGACAAGTGTGAGGCATGTATTGGATTTCACCAAGCCCATTTATCACATGATTCGGTTTGCAGATACAGATAAACCAGTGATTGGCAAGGTTTATGAGCAGATGGATACCATGTTGGGGCAAATAAAAGATATTGTTCATAACAGAGATCTCAACTTGTACAAACTGATTCACAATTGTGTGTGTGAACGGTGGAATAGACTTAATCTTCCACTACATTGCTTGGCGTATATCCTCACGCCAAAATACTACTCTACATCTTGGTTGGGCCAACCTGCACCAAGGGGTGGGATTAGGACCAAACCCCATTTAGATCCAGAGGTAACTAGTGGATATTTGCAAGCATTAGAAAAGTTGATACCTGACAGGGAGGAATGTGCAGCTGTGCGCCTTGAAATAGGCAAATACTTCAGTGGCACTAGTTTGTTTGGTAACTTCCATGCAATGGACGACAGAGATAGATTTGATTCTCTCACATGGTGGGAAACATATGGCGGCCAGGGACTTTTGCCAAAATTGGCAAAAAAAATTCTTTCACGGGTTGTAAATACTTTTTCTGCAGAGAGGTGTTGGAGCACCTACAGCTACATACATAATGTGAAAAGAAACAGACTCAATGAAAACTGAGCAGAAAGCTTGGTTTATGTGCACTACAACTTGAGGTTGTTGAGTCATTACTGTGATCGAGCTTATGACGATCCCACATATAAAATTTGGGACAATCACCCAGAAGATGACAATTTGGAGGATGGCATTATACATATTGAAGAACTGGAAGAGGAACTTATAAGGGATGAAGATGAAGCAGCTGCAGTAGCCATGCCACCTCCACCTCCACCATCCAGTGGCAGTGCTTGAGTTCCGAGTCTTGTTCCTTTGCTGTCGCCACCTCCATCTACACCCTCATGTGGAGGGCATGTGCCTTCTAGTTCTGGTCGTCGGTCTGTGTGGGAGACTCCTAGAAGACCACCACGACCTGCTTATACTCCTGGAGACTCTCCTGGCAAGGGCCACATGTAGATTTACAGTTTACTTGTCTTTTCTAGTTTCTATTAAACTTTAGTTTTCATAACTCTTGAGTTTTGAGTCCTTGACTCTTGACTCTTGACTCTTTCATATCATAATGATATTTTTTGTAAACAATATATCACTGTGACAATGAAAATTTGAAGTTTGAAGTTGGGCCTTGGCAATTATAACTCATTGGTAATGATTGTGAATTACGAATATGATGCTTCGTGAAAGACTAAAGTTGTTTCATTTCATTTCATTATTCATGTTTCATTTTATAAATTTATAACATTTCATGTTTAATAGTTAGAAGTAGAGCTTAGAAATATCTAAGAGTATTACTTCTGAATGGTTAAAACTTACTTGCAAGTATAACTTTGGTGATCAATGATGATAATGTTATATATTGAATTTTCATTTTGAACTTGAAGTTGAAACTTTAAATTGAATTGATGAATCATGATTCACGGACTCAATTATGTTGCATGAATATTGTATTACTAACTTGTGGACATGGTTGATTGAAGATTATAATTTCTAATGATTTGATCATTGATGGATATGGATTCAAATGATGAATCTATGTTTTTATCTTATTTTATTGTCTAATTCATTCTTCTACATGTTTTTGTTACATATATGTATAAAAATTAAAAAAATATAAAATAAAATATATATATTTTTAAAAAATGTCCGGGATTCGCTCCCAAACCGGAGCTTGCTGAAAATGGGGCTCTCCGCTCCCCCTTCCGCTCCCGCTCCCGGTAACATAGGTATAAATAGTATAGACAATGCTGCTAGATGGATAGAGAAAGACCTTTTTAAATTTTGGACAGAGTTTAATGCAGACAGTTGGCTACCTGGTTTCCTTCGGGCAGGTAAGACCACCTGAAACAAATGGAAGATTTGATTTTGAATAGATAATATCAACAGAGGAAGCACCACCGAGTTTACAAAAAGAAACAGTTCAGCAGACAGCTCTCTCGCAGCTTCAGTTCCAAGCTCTTCTTTCTGCACGTTTATATTAAATCTAGATGTCTCCAGCAGTATTTTGGGTTAATGTTGTAAATTTTGGCAGCAGTATACAGATGACTGATAAAACTCTAAAATAAAAATTTCTTTGGCATCTCTCATGGTGTATGACTTGTATAGGCTTCCACTGAAAGGAATGGCAAGAAAAACTCCCAGAAATGTTAAAGGTAAGGCCATAAATCCCCCAGTTTTGTACCGTAATTTCTATCGAAAACTATTTTTTTATCTGACCCAAAAGAAAAGACTGATAAGAAAATAAGCAAGAAGAATAAATACTTGAACAGTGAGGCTTGGCGAGAAAATGAAAGTGCGAACTGCAGGGGGTGCTGCACAGGGGCCACAGCACAAGGCCATTGCCTTCGCCACCACATCTGCCACCTGCTCTGGCAAATCTGGCTTCCGCAGTAGTCCCAGCAAACATCGCAATGCATTTGGCCCACCATTTCTGGCCATTTTCATAATCCTCCTCTCCGCCACTATCCATCTCTCATCCTCTGAACAGACATGAGAAAACTCTTTGCCTGCAATCTGCACTAGAGTATCACACTGCATCTTAAATTCCACGTGTTCATCCATTTTCGATGTCGTTTGGATCCGACGCCTGCTGTCTGTTATTGACGCCTTGAGATTTCGCTGTCTTGAGATCTCTCAAAATTCTGTTATTCAACAACTTAGTGTTCTTTGGAATTCACTCGCACCATAAAATTTCTGAGGAAAACCAAATTATAATTCATCGTAAGTTCTCTCAGATTTCAACACCTACCCACTTTAGGTCGGGAAACTATGGATAAGACGTCAGCATTTATTTTTATATTTGTTACCATCATTATTTAAATTCATCTTCAATGATCTATTGAGGAGCTGTTAGCCTAATTATAAAGCAGGGCACTTCTGAAAGGCGATTCCTACGAATCGCTGAAACGTATCAATTCCGTTTACTTTGGTTTTCATGTATCGTTAGAACAGAGTTAAAACTTTTCTTGCAGATGGTCATGCATGCATAAATAATTTACGAGCATTGATGATTTTTAGATGATTTTTATGGTTACTTGTAAAGAAAATTGTGTTTTGGAATTTTAGAAAATCCCTCTAGGTTTATTTTGTAAATGAATTGTGTTAAAAATCATAACGGTCATTATATTTTTAATGGGTATTCCACATTCGCAGGTTCATACATTTTAGAATTTTTATAAAATTAATAATAATAAAATTTAATGTAATAAGAATTAATAATTCTTTGTTAAAAAATAATTATGAATTATTAAGTTTGTTTTTACGAAAATTATTTTAAAATATTATATTGATTTTTAAAAGATTTAATGGTCTTGAAATTACACCAAAATTTTGATGAAACATGTTTTTAGAAGTTTTGAAAAAAAAAAATTAGAATTAAGTTTTGACATTCTTTTTATTGTGTTGATTTTTAAGGTTTTTGGAGGGGAATCTTTTACTTTTTTTCAAGATGTTATGGCATTTTAAGCCTTTGCTATCATTAATCAGAAATTGTGTAAGCTTAAGGTTGCTCCATCTCATTTTGTCAAGAAATATAAAGAAATTGTAGCAATAAATCTCTCCCCATTGGCAATTCATCTTAAGGTTTTGGCTTGGGCTAAGCATGTATTGATTGACCAATTCATTTGCGGCCATCTCTTAGATCCATGGAGGTTTGGCTTGGAGAAACCTAGAAAGTTCTAATCAAAGGAATGTTATCTCATTTATTTTTTTGGTTGAGGTGCTTTTACTTTGTTTTAGTTTGAGAACAAGCAAGATAGAGATCTAATCTTCAAAAGTGGATTATAATTTCAAACTTAGTAGGTGTACATCTTATTTCAATCTTGAGATCAATAGGCATCAACAGTGCTCATTTTCGCTTTGCATCACTAGGGGGACAATTCTTTGACTTCAATTGGAAATGCCTTGAGAAAATATATTAATAAATCAAAGCCAAAGGAGGAATGTTTACATATGCTAGGATTTGTGTGAAAGTAGATCTGGAAAAGGGCCTTCCTAAGGTCATTAAACCTAACCCTAGTAACTAGGCACATGTCCAGAAGATGGATTATGCGCAGATATCATTTCAGTGTAAGATTTGCTATTGGCAATTTCTAGCATCAACGGTTAGCAAAAAACATTACTCTAGTGATTGCACCTAGAGTATAGACAAATTTGAGTCGATTAAGTAAGACCTTAGAGATAGATATATCAATTTTCTTACTATACTCCTAGATCTGAAATGAAAATGTTGAAAAATAATGGAAATAAAGCAACAAATATTAATAGAGTTGAACATCGATTATCCGAGAACAAGCACTTTATTATGGTATCACTTGAGAGTTGTTTCCAGAGACTATGCGGTTCTCCTTCACCTCCTCTATGGGAGGCTTCTTTGTGAATCTTGAGTGGGTGATGACCCTTCTCTCTCATGTGGCTAAAAATAATAGTGATTGTTGAATCACAAGGTTGCTCTCACAAAAAGAGGATAAGAATAAGAAAAGATGAAATGGTGAAATGGTGATCAAAAGAGAGAAAAGATGGAAGGTGGAGAAAAACCTCTCATATTTATAGAAAAATAGTGGTTAGAATTGATTTGGTTCAATAATAAAATATGATTATTTGACCAAATCAAGATCTAACCAACTTTGAAGTTTATTGTTATTTTGTGTTTTTGGTTAAATATGGTTAGTGGGGGAAGTCATATATAAGTGGTTTATGACCTTTATTATGGGTAACTAACTTAAGAAAATGATTTTTCGAGTTTATTTAATGAAAATAATTCATAATAAATGGGTTTTTGAAACATTTCCCTAGAAATGGGTCAAATTGTAACACTCCCTCCCACCACCTTGTGCTCCCTCGAGCTATGGAAGGTGTTGTTTTATAATTAACACGACCCTCAAGGTCTATTATGAAGATGGGGTTATAAAAATCCTTTTTCCAACTTTGTAAAACCCCAAAATAAATTCCACTGTCGTATTCAGCTCATCAAGAGCTTCCCGACGATATAAATTTTATCTAAATCTAACTCTCAGATTGAAAGTTATGCCCCTTAAAAGTTTGTCCAACTAACTCTTGCCACATTAACATGACACAACCACATGGCATCCATGTGGCTTTGGCACATTACCTTAAACATTACCACCTCACCTTCAATACCTGCATGGCCGTAGTTGGGCCTTCATGGTGCTTGCCACCTTATCTTAATTTGCAGACCCCACTAAGTCTAGCTCCTTCACACAATCCAATGATTTCATGATATATCCGGAATTGGGTGAAATCTAGTGCACCAAAATTTTCGCTTTGGCATACCCCTCGAACCCCCGAATACATCCACAAAGTAGTAGATCCAGCATTGCACAATTATTCCACCACACCGGGCCCCACCCCAAATATACTACACTTCAAATTCAGCCTTCCATAAATATTTGTGATATGTGCCAAGTCCCAGATAAACTATCTACTACCTTCAATATTTGGCTCCGCTAACCTTTAAGTTAAGTGCAAAGTCCCAAATCCTCTAAATCCAAGATTTTTCTCACTGAATAAAATAACACTCAGCCCCACTCAAGTGGGGCCCTCACTAGATATCATTTTCCAAATAAGCTTAACTATAAAACATCTAGATTATTCTAAATTTGGTGCATTTCTAAAATGCATGAAGTCTACCTAGTCAGATGCTCAAACTCCTAAATACATCCACTAGACTCGAGTACATATGCCCCTTTATTATATCTGAATACAATAACTAATTGTAAGACCTTCCTCCCACATTTACCCAAGTAAACCAGTTTGTTGGGGTAAACATGTGACAAGAGGCTACTATAATCTGATTCAACCTCCTAGGTCACCTTAAGGAAGTGGAATTGACACAACACAACCAATCTAACCTTTTGCACCTACCACAAAACCTACAAAAACCAACCAACCCTTCCAGGTGACCAACCACTGCAACAACTTGACACTTCATTGCCCTGGAGCCTCAATCGCTCCCATGACATGGGCATGCATGTAACTAGGGCCATCCAGTCACTCTCACAGCATGGGCATGCAAGTGACTGGAGTTTTTTAGCTAGTTCTGAGCCTACGACCCCGGATTCTGTGCCACTTTTTCAGGGCCAAGACTCAGACCATTGCCCAGAACTCGATGAAACTTTCAAGAATGAAAAGCAGCATCGAAACAATGATACAAATGTAAAGACTTGAACAAAGACTTGACTAGACCCCTACTAGCCATGACCAGAATTTCATCAAACATGTCACAAATATGCATTCTATAGGTCATAACAACATATTTGAGCATAGGGGTCTCATACTTATCTGAGAATCACTAAGAAGCATTGATGCCTTATCACATTAGTTGCATTGTCATCTATTAGGTCATATATTCATTGTACATTCATTTACAAATCAAAACATGATGAGAGCCATATATCATGTTGAAAATGCAACAAGAAAATCCTAATTTAATTTGTCCTTGAATTAAATTAGAAATTAAATTGTAATTCCACATCTCATGACAATTTGTAATAGTTAACTAAGTTGATTTGACTTAGTTAACTCAGTTAATTTGACTTAGTTAACTCAGTTAATTCGAGTTGAGGGTCTAACTAGAGTCATGTAGAGTTTCTCCTACAATTAGGGCCACTAGTTGAGTTTATTTTGAGTTTTAATTATATAATTCGGTCCAACTAAGTTAAACTAGTTCCAACTGATGGAGGAATTAGTGGGAGATCCAGTAGTGAGGTGTTACCAGCAGTAGTGGGGTGTAACTTACTGTAGTGGGGTGTCACCTGCGATAGTGGGGTGTAACCTGCAATAGTGGGGTGTAACCTGCCGTGATCGATAAACTAAAGATTCACTCATAATTAACTCATGTGTGTCATATCACAGAAAGACCCAGTTGATATTGGAGTTTAGGGATAATGTACTATCAGTTGTATAATCATCTAAATTGTACAGGTGGTGCATGCAATTAGAGGAAAGCCTATGAGGATTGTGCAATTCATAATTGTCAGATTTCCCAATTAAATATGGGTTAATTCCAAAGGGAACAAAGTAAGGAAATAGCAGCTTGGCAGGCAACAGAATTGGCTAAGTATTGGCTTAAGCTTGTCTAGGAAGTAGTGAGATAGATAGAGATAGTGTAGAGGCTGCTCGAGCTTGAGAAAATCATTGCAATCTTCTCATATTTTATAATTAATGCAATATACATATAGCATGGGTTTTTAGTTGTGGATTTCCCCATAAAATCATTGTGTTATGTGTGATTAAATTCTTTCTCTTATATCCTTCGCGATTTCATCGATCATTTATTGTTCCCGCTGATGAGTAGAGTAGATTGAAGTCAATTGTTTTAGCATATTACATTATGTAGTTTGAATCTACAAGGAATTTCTACATGGTATCGGAGTTGAAATCACTATAAAGAGGAGAATACGAGTTTGTCTTTTGCAGGAGAAATCGAATTTGCAGTATGTCATTCTACGGATTAAGACTCGAATATGCCCTTGAGGGTAGTTCAAACTATATTGCTTGGAAGGGAAAGATGGAGGCAGTGTTGGAAAACATAGGGATTAAGGAATTCATACACAAAGATATTCCTAAGCCAGTTGATCCTCAAGATCTGGTATAGTGGAGAAAGTGTGTGGCAAAGGCGAGAAGGATTATCCTAGAAGGATTTCAAGATCATATTGCCTCGAACCTCCATGGTAAAGAGACTACATTTGAAATGTGGAAGGCCTTGACAGACCTGTTTCAAAACATCAGTGGCCACCGGAAGCTAGCACTGAAGGACAAGCTCAGAAAGATCAAGATGGAGAAGGGCAACACTATACCGAAGTAATTGACCAACTTCACCCAATGTCATGATGAGCTTGGAAGTGTCAGTGTTACAGTTGTTGAAGATGACATGGTGAGCCTAGCACTTCTAGGCCTTCCCAAGAGTTACCAAGGCTCAGTTAATGGGAGGGGGAAGCTACCAGAGTGGGAGCGGTTGTGGCCTGAGTTAGTACAAGAAGAGATTCGGTGAAACACTAGAGATGGATCCTCATCCAAGCATGATGATGAGGAGAATTGTGCCTTAGCTAGAAAGGTGAAGAAAGGGAAGGGGAAGTCATCCCATTCTAAATCAGATTCCAGTAAGAGCGGCAAGAAGAAGGACTTGTTGAAGATTAATTGTTTTCACTGTCACAAGCTAGGACATTATGCCGCAAAGTGTCCAAACAAGAAGGCTGGTAAGAAACACATAGAGATGCACATCGAGATGGGAAATGATGGGAGGTATAGCGCGATCAACATCAATATTGTTACCTCTCAGAGGGAGTCTGATTCTCCTCTCACAATAAAATATTCCATGTATGTTCCAGGTTTGAAGAAGAATTTGGTTTCGGTTGCCATGTTGGAGGATTGTGGCCACAATGTGATATTTAGCAAGGGAAAGGCTTTCCTTTGTCACATAGCCTCAGGACAGGTGAAGTGGATCAAGGTTAGGGTGAAGAACCTCTACAAATTGGATGTAGAAGAGTGTGTTGCTTTGAGCACAAAAGCAGAGAAGGTGCAGAGCCGAGACATTGGAGAGTTGTGGCATAGAAGATTGGGCCACTTGCACCATGGAGGTTTGAAGATCATGCAACAAATTTCTATAGGACTTGCCAAGGGTATACTAGAGCAGAGAGACACATGCAAAGGGTGTACATTGGGGAAGTACACCAAAGCTTCCTTTCATGATTAAGACAGTTGAGTGCAAGTGATCCTTGATAGAGTTCACTCACATGTGTGTGGATCGTTATCGACAGCCTCGACAACCAAGAACAGGTATTATGTAATATTTGTTGATGATTTTTCTCGTAAGTGTTGGATTTTCTTCAAGCAAAAGAAAGATCAAATGTTCGTTAAATTTTGTGAATTTAAAGCACTTGTCGAGAAATATATTGGCAGGAAAGTTAAAGATCTTAGAAGCAATAGCAGTGGATAATATGTGTCAAATGAATTCAAGAACTTCTATGCATCAGAAGGCATTCAACGGGAGTTAATATCACCTCACAACCCACAGCAGAATGGGGTGGCTGAAAGAAAGAAAATAAGTATTATGGTAGTTGCATGGGCAAAATTACATGATCAGGGCCTACCATTGCACTTGTGGGCTAAAGCATTAAACACAATTGTTTATTTGTAGAATAGAAGTCCTCATTGAATTCTCGGGATGAGTACACCAGCATAATTTTTTTCAGGTAAGAAACCAGATGTGGCACACTTCAGGATCTTTGGTTCATCAATATACTTTCATGTTACCAAGGATGCATGGAAAAAGCTAGAGCCAACAATTGAGTTGGGCATATTTGTGGGGTACGCTGATACACCTCACAACTATTGGGTGTACCTGCCATCCAACAAGATGATAGTGGTTTGTAGGATGTGAAGTTCAATGAAGAGAAGGCCATGATATGTTCCCTTGAGAGGGAGCTTCAGTTACATGCAGATGAGGAGCTTTTAGCTCCAAAGAAGGAACCTCGGGATGATGTGGAGCAACCACATGCAGAGGAGCAGAGAGTGGAAGCACCCACTCATGCAGGGACTTCCAAAGATGGAAGGAAGCGCACTAGAGAGGCTGACAGATTGATGCACGATGCTAGAGAGAACGTGGGAGCACCCACATCATAGCACAGGCAAAGGAGGTCACCAGATCAATACATTGGCTACATGGCTCTGATGAGCGAGAGTGTAGAGGTTGAGCCATCCTCATTCGAGGAAGCAGTGCAACAACCAATATGGGTTGATGCCATGGTTGAGGAGTATGACCCCATTATCAGAAACAGTGTTTGGGAAGTGGTCCCAAGACCAACAGAAAAGTCAGTGATGAGTTCCAGATGGATTTACAAGGTAAAGCAAGCAACAGATGTGAGTGTGGAGAAACACAAGGCCATATTTGTGGCTAGAGGATTCTCTCAGGTGGAGGGAATTGATTACAATGAGACCTTTGCTCCAGTAGCAAGGTTCTCTTCACTTAGATATATTCTAGAATTGTCAGTGCAGATGGGATGGAAGATACATCAGATGGATGTGAGGACAACATTCCTCAAAGGTATGATTAAGGAAGAGGTGTATATTGAGCAGCCGAAAGGATTTGAGACCTTCAATAGAGAGTCGCATGTGTGCAGACTCAAGCGAGCATTGTATGGAATAAAAGAAGCACCTTGTGCTTCGTACACCATGATTAACAGCTATTTCAATGAATTGGGCTTCACCAAAAGTGAAGCAAATGCAAACCTTTACCATATTGTGGTTGAAGGTAAATTGTTGATTATTGTATTCTATGTCAATGATTTGATTCTAGCAGGTGACGAGAAGATGATAAAATCTTACAAAGAGGATCTTGCAAGAGAATTCAAGATGAAGGACCTGGGGCTCATGCAATACTCTCTTGGTATGGAAGTATGGCAAGGAGATGGGGAATTGTTTGTCTCTTAGGGAAAGAATGCCAACGAGATATTGAAGAAGTTCCAAGTGGAGAGAAGCAAACCCATGGAGACTCCTTTAGTAGGAAATTGGAGGAAGGAAAATGTTACTTTAGGTGAAGTAGTGGAGGCTACTATTTATAGACAACTTGTGGGTTCACTTATGTATGTGGTGAACATAATACTGAACATATGTTTTGCAGTAGCCAGCTCAGTTAAGCCATGGTTAAGCCAACCAAACTCTATTGGAAGGCAACTAAACATGTGTTGGGATACCTGAGAGGCACCACTCAGTTTGGACTTTGGGACAGACAGATAGAGGGAGTGAAGCTTCAAGGGTTCACAAATGCAGATTGGGCAGGGAGTCCATCCAAAAGGAAGAGCACATCAGGGGGAATCTTTAGTATTGGGTCAACAACAGTTTCTTGGTACAATAGGAAGCAGAGATCAATTGCACTCAATTCGACAGAAATAGAGTACATGGTTGTTAGTCAAGCAACTTATGAGGCTATCTAGATAAGAAAGATCCTTGTTGGGCTATCTGGTCAGCAAATGGATGCTACATTAATTTACTGTGACAATCGGAGTTGTATCAAACTCTCTGAGAATCCAATTTTTCGTGATCAATCCAAGCATATCACCATCTATGAGATTGTGTGCAGAGGAGAATCATGTTGATGGAGTACATTCCTACAGAGGAGCAAGATGCAAATATTTTGACAAAGGCATTATCAAGATGCAAATTTGAGTTTTGCAGAGGCAGGATCGGGGTAGCAGATAATCTCTTTCTTGTTGAGAGGGAGTGTCGAAAATGTAACAAGAAAATCCTAATTTAATTTGTCCTTGAATTAAATTGTATTTCCACATCTCAAACAATTTTCAATAGTTAACTAAGTTAATTTGAATTAGTTAGCTTGGTTAATTCGAGTTGAGGGTCTAACTATAGTCATGTAGAATGTCTCCTACAATTAGGAGCACTAATTGAGTTTATTTTGAGTTGTAATTATTTAATTCAGTCCAACTAAGTTAAATTCAGTTAAACTAGTTCCAATTAATGGAGGAATTAATGGGAGATCCAGTAGTGAGGTGTAACCAACAACAGCGTGGTGTAACCAGCAACAGTGGGGTGTAACTTACTATAGTGGGGTGTAACTTGTGGTAGTGGGGTGTAACCTGCAGTAGTGAGGTGTAACCTGCAATAATCAGTAAATTGAAGATTCACTCATAATTAACTCATGCATGTCAAATCAGAAGACTCAGTTGATATTGGAGTTTAGGGATAGTGTACTATCAATTGTATAATCATCTGAATTGTACAAGTGGTGCGTGCAATCTGAGGATGGCCTATGAGGATTGCGCAAATCATAATTATGGGATTTCCCAATTGAATATGGGATAATTCCCAAGGGAACAACACAAGGAAAAAGGAGCTTGGAAGGCAACAAAATTGGCTAAGTATTGGATTGAGCTTGTCTGGGAAGCAGTGAGATAGATAGAGATAGTGCAGAGGTTGCTCGGGCTTGAGAAAAACATTGTAATCTTCTCATATTTTCTAATTAATGCAATATACAAATAGAAAGGGTTTCAGCTGTGGATTTCCTGAGAAAATCATTGTGTTATGTGTGATTGAATTTTTTCTCTTATATGCTTCATGATTTCATCAATCATTTATTGTTTCCGCTGATGAGTGGAGTAGATTCAAGCCAATTGTTTTAGCATATTACAATCTACAGTTTGAATCTACAAGGAATTTATACACATCATCACTGTCATAAAAACATGCTCATAACTCGCATATAACCAACAAAAATATCAAGGATACATTAACCATAAATGTCTCATATGAACCAATACATTTTCTCATAAAATACCAAGGATAAATAACTCTTATTAATGAATGCAAAAGTCAACCCCGTATGGGACTACCACGTTCCACCCAACTGTAGATTAGATGAGCCAGGTCTCTCTTCAGTGAATCACCCCTATGCCATATTCCAAGCATGAAGGTGGAACTTATCACCAAAATCAACCAACGCTTACCAAGGCTACACCACCTCACCGTCAACAATAGAACCAGGCTTTACGCAATCCTCGTCGAATCAGTATGCCATAAAAAATAAACATACAATACCAGGTTTTACCGCAATCCTCACCGAATCGCTAGGCCAAAACAAGCATGGATGCCACCAGATACCTCCACCTACACCGTGAGGAATTTGTTTGGCCCAACCTCTCGACTTTATCGTGATCCCGCCATTACCGGTCAAGGGATTCCTAGGCCTACAAGGTCTCGACCCTCTCGGATTTACTATGTATTTCATCCCAAGATTCCTAGGCCAAATCAAGGGTACTCACCACTAAGCTTTACCATGTATCTCACCATTCATTGGTCAAGGGATTCCTAGGCTCAATCGAGGTGTTCACCTTCAGGCATTACTGTGTATCCCATCCCAGGATTCCTAAGCCTTGTGAATAATCTTGGGACCACCCCATTCACCTTCGAGTCCATTTGATAATCCAACTCAACCACATATAAAGGAATCCACCACACCATGCCTATCTGAAAATGGCAAGGTTAGGATGAAAAACACTATCACACCTAGAAAAACCCATGCTCATGACAGTAAGAGAACCAAGTACACACATGCATAACCATGCATGCTAAATCTAGCAAGGAAATCACACATGCAACGATACCTGTAAATAATCTCGATGTAGTTGCTAGATCCTGTGCTTCCTTGCTTGGTCTTTGCTTCCTCTTACCTTCTTTCCCTTTCTTGATCCAATGCTGACGTGCTCCAAGAAAACTCTAAGTGTCCAAGAGTGTGTGCAAGAGAGAATAGAGAGAGCTCTAAAACAAAATAGACCAAAAGCCATGAATTGATCTTCATAAGCCTTTTTATTAACAAGGCCTCAATTTTCTTCATTTTCCATTATTTTCCTTCATTTTCCTCCTCATATGCAACATGTGACCTTTCACCTTCCTTTTCTCCTAATTTCCATTATTTTCATAAATAAAATGCCAATTAATGCCATTTTGTCTTTCCAAATCCTTTGCCAATTTCCTTAGCCATAATAACCGAAATGAACACCCACACTAGGGTGTTTTGCCAATTTCCTTAGACAGAATAACCATGCTTTTTATTTTGCCTTTATTAACTTTATTACATGGAATTTTCACCAGGGCTATTATAGAACCCTCCCCCTTGGGAGAACACCGTCCTCCATGTTCAATGACACCTACAACCAACAAGACTACTGAAGGCAAAATATATTGCCTATGGAGATGTATAACTTAGCTCGATGCAGTATTTACAATGATCAACCTACTGAGAAGCAAACCAACATGACAACGTAACTACATGATAACCGTAATGACATGACACCCATACTACTTATTGGAGGTTTATAACAAAGCTCGTGACAATATTTACATCCATATACATATGTACATATACCAAAAACATTCGCTCAACCAATGAATAGAGAAGGATACATAGCCCACATCTGATTTCCCATCTCCCATGTAGCTTCATTGGGCCCAAATTGCTTCCATTGCACTTTAACCTGCTTGATTGCTCGATTCTGGACCATGAGCGTCTTTCTCTACAATATACATTGTGGTTTCAGCTGGAATTCTCCTTCTGGCTCCACCTACAATATAGACCAGTCAATCACATGATCAACATCTTTAACATACTTCTTAAGCAATGACACGTGGAAAACATCATGGACTTTCACTATCAGAGGTAGTGCAAGTCGATAGGCTACTGGTCCAATCCTTTCAAGTATCTTGAAAGGTCCACAAAACCGATGTGTCAGTGTGGCACACAATCCAATCCTCAAGGATATTTCATTGGCTTGACGCAGAAGTACACATGTTCCCCAACCTTAAACTCCTTAAACAACCTGTTCTGATATACATAGCTTTTCTGTCTATCTTCTACTGCCTTTAGATTCGTCTTGATTACCTGCATTTCCTATTCCATCTCTGCCAACATATCTAGTCCAATCAACACTTTGTTCACCAGGTCACTCCAACTGATGGGGGTATTACAACTCTGCCCATAGAGTGCCTCAAACATACACATCCTCAAAGGCTCCCGATAACCATTATTGTAAGCAAACTTGACCAACGAAAAATACTCCCCCCGTCTCCTTTGTTGATGCATCACATACATCCTCAACATGTCCTCCAATATCCTGTTGACCCTCTTTGTCTATCTATCTGTCTACAGATGATAAGTTATGTTGAAGGCCAACTCTGTACCCAAACTTACAAACAACTCTTTCTAGAATCTAGAAGTGAACTTTGCACCCCTGTCTAACACAATCTTCTTAAGAACACCATGAAATCTGACCACATCTCTGATGAAGACTTGTGCTACATCACTGACTGAATAAGTGGACTTCGTTAGAATGAAGTGCACTACCTTTGTCAACCTGTCCACCACAACCATGATGGAATCAGGATGCCTAGATGACCTCGACAGAACTGTAATGAAATCTATGGAAATGACCCCCCATTTCCACTCTGGAATTGGAATTGACTATAATAGTCCACCTAGATGTTTACACTATGCCTTCACCTGCTGACAATCTAAGTAGCTAGCCACAAACTATGCCACATCCTTCTTCAGGTTTGGCCAGTAATATAACTTCTTCACTGCGGTCAATGTCTTCAGATATCTTGGGTGTCCTTAATATAGTTTAGCATGAAACACCCTCAAGACGATCTCTTTGAGCTCACTACTATCTAGCACATACATCATGTCCCTAAATCTGATCAAGCTATTTGTTGAGATATGATAGTCCACGTCCTAATCACCTATACCTGTACTTTTTTGTAACATGTGCATGAGCCCCATGTACCTATTATCCTGCTAACATACATGTAATATCTGATCATGTAGATCTGTACCATAAGAACTCATAGTTGCAATGTGATTTACCTGTACCCGCCTACTAAGAGCATCTGGAACACTGTTCTCTTTTCGCTTGATGTACCTGATCTCAAAGTCAAACTCACTGATTGTGGATAACCATCTAGCTTGCCTAGCATTCAGATTCAATTGGTCAAACAAGTATCTCAACCCACTGTGATCACTCATCAATACAAAACTCTTGCCAAGAAGATAGTGCCTCTACATCTTCAACACATGTATGATCGCTACTAACTCAATATCATGAGTCAGATAGTTCTACTCGTACTCATTTAGTTTTTGTGACTCATAGCACACTACCTATCCCTCCTGCATAAGCACTCCACCAAGTCCTATCTTGCAAGCATTTGTACATACCACAAACTATTTTCCAGGGTCTGCAATCGTTAACACTGGAGCATTTGTCAATAACTACTTTAATTGTTCAAAACTAACTGCACATTCCTCTGTCCATTCAAATTTCTTACCTTTCCTCTGCAATGACGTAATAGGATATGCAATCCAAGAGAATTTCTTGATGAACCTCCTATAATAACCTGCTAATCCCATAAATGATCTTACCTCACCCACATTCCTAGGAACTACCCATTCCATGATAGCCCTTATCTTCTCTAGATCCACTGCTATGCCTTCCTTGGAAACAACATGTCCCAAGTAATGCACCTTCATCTGAAAGAAACTACATTTGTTGAGCTTAGCATACAACTGATGTTCTCTCAACAATCTCAATATTGTTGTTAAATGCTCAACATGTTCTTCCTCGTTCTTATAATATCAAGATGTCATCAATGAATACAATAACAAACTTGTCCAAATAAGGATGCAACACAGTATTCATCAACCACATAAAGGTGGTTGGAGCATTAGTCAAACAAAATGGAACTACAACAAACTCATAATGCCCATACTTGGTCCATAAATTTGTCTTGTAAATTTCCTCTTCCTTAATGCCTACTCGATGATATTTGGATCTTAGATCAATCTTTGAGAATATTGTTGCTCCCTTCAACTGATCAAATAAGTCATCAATCCTCAACAACATATACCTTTTCTTGATGGTCACCTTATTCAACTGCCTGTAGTCAATGCATAACCTGATAGTACCATCCTTCTTCACAAGCAATATCAGTGCACCCCAAGGTGATATACTTGGTCTGATGTATCCCTTGTCAAGCATTTCCTTCAATT
The DNA here is from genome assembly GCA_000404065.3 of Pinus taeda. NCBI lineage: Eukaryota > Viridiplantae > Streptophyta > Pinopsida > Pinales > Pinaceae > Pinus > Pinus taeda. The sequence continues at coordinate 540,388 of APFE031119695.1, read as the reverse complement.
GCAACTTCAATTCTACTAACTCTGGAGTGATCATCCTGTAAGGTGCCTTTGATTTTGGTGTTGCCCTTGGTACCAACTCAATAGAAAATTCCACTTCTCTGAGGTGGAAACTCTAAAATATCTACTAGAAACACATTATGAAGTTGTTGTAAATCCAAGTACCCGCTCAATACATCTACATCCTCATCCTCCTTAACTTTGTCACTAGAAATATGTACTGGAAATAATACACACCCTTTTCTATGACTATGTTTTTCCTGCATAGTTGTCACCATCCTAACTGATGTTACCTTCTTCTTACCCTGTAAGATTCTTTGCTCTCCATTGTCATCTAAGCATTCAATAGATTTGCCATAACAATCCACCTTGGTCCTATAAAGATACAACCAGCCCATGCCCAAAAGCATACTATATGATCCCTACAGCAATACATTCAAATGTGTTGATGTAGGCATACCATTTAGTTCAAATGCACAAGCTCTTACCAAATGATGAACTCTCTTATTTGTACCTGTAGCCAACTGTACTAACCAAGATTTTGCATGCACTTCTTTATTCAAACCACACTTATCCACCAAGTCATGACTAACATAACTATAATTAGATCCAGGGTCAATCAAAGTAGAAATAACTTGATCACAAATCTTACTGTCCATCCTAATGATATATGCTTGGTGATCTTCCTGCCTATTATCTAGTGCTGCATAGATACGAGGAATGCTCTTCTCGACATCCCCAACAGTCTACGCCTCATGTGCACTGTAAATCTGAGGCCTACCACCCTGATACCGCCGACAATCTTTCTTGAGATGCTCTTTACCACATATCCAACACTCCAATCATTTGGTACCATCACCTCTATTTCATTGTTGTGACCCATGTCCCTATCTAGCTACATTTAACTTCTTGTATGGTGCAACATTCTCTTTCTCTTCTGCATTTTGAGGCCTTGTTCTTTTCAACTGCCATTTACCTTTAGCTTTGTATTTTCCTTTCCAACCTTGCTGAGATTTTGTCTTACGTTTTGACTGCTCATAACAATGCTTTAGGTTCCCAATAACTTCCTCAAGTGACAAAGGCTCATCATACTCAATCTGATCCCTAAATTCTAATGGAAATCCACTGACAAATCTTTGAACTTTAGCCTTTTTCATCTTTAAGATACAATACATACCTCAATAGCTCCAAGAATTTAGTCGTATACTCCTCATATGTCATCGATCCCATTTTTAGCTCATAGAATTCCTTGGCTTTGTTGTCGTAGTACCTCTCCAACAAGTACTTCTTCCTTGAAAGTCTCTTGAATTCATGCCAACTCAACTCTTATGTTTTGATATCTCTGACTTGTTTCACATCTTCCCACCAGATGTATGATTTACCTTTCAGGTTGAAGATGGCTACTCTGGCCTTCATATTATCTATGTAATTATGCAACTCAAAGAACTTTTTCATCCCAAGTAACCAAGCCTCTACATCCTTTGGCTTCTTCAAATCTCCATCAAAGGTAAGTGGCTTAGCTTTCTTAAACTCATCTGACAAATATCCCTTGTCACCCCTCCTATAAGGATGATAACGATGACGATCATAGTCCCTGTCAGAACCAAAACTAGAATAGTACCCATGTCCATCACCTCTCTGATCTAGAGGGTCCAAGAACTTTCCATATATAATTGTGTCATCTTTATCTAACCTATGCCCACCATGAGATATACTACCATATGCCCCATTAGTCCTATTCTCCTTTACATGGTTGATTCGAAGTGGTCCCTATCTATGTAATTTTGACAAACTCTGAAGGATTGTTGCATTGACTTTTGCTTGTTTCTCTTGTGCCTGCCTGATTCTGTCATTATCTTCCTTGCAACTCCTTAATTCTTCCTTTGATATCCTTGATGTGTCTGCTAAGTCATAAGAGTTCCCAACACCACGTTGCTCATCTGATCCATAGGGAGAGTCTTTTGAACTGTAGTCTACGATCTGGCTAATCATCTTGATCTCTCCTGCCAAAAATAACATGTTAGCTAAACCAAAATATAAACATAATCAACATACCTCAGTGTAGCTCGGGGAGGATAACTCATCTGTAAGATCCACCGGATTAGCAAAATATATGTAAAAACATAATCATAACATAATATAGATATCGTCCCAACTATAGTCTAGTCATGAATGCATGACCATATCAACCACACATCATGACCTCATGCATGACAACTACACCCATATTAATGTATGCATAATCAACATATGGATGACATGCATGCATACACGATACATGCAAACATTGACATGCATAACCAGTGCATAACCGACCTATACTCATGATAAACAAATCCAACAACACACCATCCACTTTCACATGACGACATCATTGCAACCATGACCAACACCATGCATATGCAACAAGCACATAGACCACAAGTATAAGTAACACATATGCTACCGACATGAATGCATGACGAACACACACAGCCCATCTAGTCCAAGGCGTGAACCATGCTCTGATACCACTCCGTAACACCCTCCTCCCACAATAACCCAAGTTAACTGATCCATTGGGGTAAACATGTGACGAGAGGCTACTACAATCTGATTCAACCTCCTAGATCACCTTAAGGAAGTGGAACTAACACAACACAATCAATTTGACCTTTTGCACATATCACAGAACCTACAGGAACCAACCAACCCTTCCAGGTGATCAACCCCTACAACAAATTGGAACTTCACTACCCTAGAACCTCATTCACTCCCATGACATGGGCATGCATGCGACTGGGGACCTCTAGCCGCTCTCACAGCACGAGCATGCAAGTGACTAGGGTCTTTTTCAACTAGTTATGAGCCTGGGACCCCAAATTTTGTGCCACTTTTTTAGGGCCAGGACTCAAGCCATTGCCAAGAACTCCATGAAACTTTCAGGAATGAAAAGTAACATTGAAACAATGGTATAAATGCAAATAATTGAACAAAGACTTGAATAGATCCCTACTAGCTATGACAGGCATTTCATCAAACATGTCACAAATATGCATTCTACAGGCCACAACAACAGATCTGAGCATAGGGGTCTCATAGTTATCTGAGAATCGTTAAGAAGCATTGATGATCACATTAGCTGCATTATCATCTATTAGGTCATATATTCATTGTATATTCATTTACAAATCAAAACATGATGAGGGCCATATATCATCAATGTCATAAAACATGCTCATAACCAGCATATAACCAATAGAAATATCAAGGATACATCAGGCATAAATGTCTCATATGAACTAGTACATATGCTCATAAAATACCAAGGAGAAATAGTTCTCATTAATGAATGCAAAAGCCAACCCCGTATGGGACTACCACGTTCCACTCGACCATAGATTGGTTGAGCCAGGTTTCTCTTCAGCCAATCACCATTGTGCCATATTCCAAGCATGAATGTGGGACTTATCACCAAAATTAACTAGGGCTTCCCAAGGCTACACCACCTCACCCTCAACAGTAGAACCAGGCTTTACTGAAATCCCCACCAGATCACTAGGCCATAAATGATAAACATACAATAACAGGATTTACTGCAATCCTCACCAGATTACTAGGCCAAAACAAGCATGGATGCCACCCGATCTCTCCACCTACACTGTGAGGAATTTGTTTGTCCCAACCTCTCGGATTTACGTGTATCCTGCCATTACTAGTCAAGGGATTCCTAGGCCTCCAAGGTATCCACCCTCTGGGCTTTACAGTGTATCCCATCCCGGGATTCCTAGGCCCAATCAAGGGTACTCATCATTGAGTTTTATTGTGCATCCCATCATTCACCGGTCAAGGGATTCTTAGGCTCAATCGAGGTGTTCACCTTCAGGCTTTACTGTGTATCCCATCTTGAGATTCCTAGGTTTTGTGAATAATCCTCGGACCACCCCACTCAGCTTCGAGTCCATCTGGCAATCCAGCTCAACCACATACAAAAGAATCCACCACACCATGGCTATCCGGAAATGGTAAGGCTAGGCTAAAAAACAATGTCACACTGGAAAAACTCATGCCCATGACAACAAGAAAACCAAGAACACGCATGCATAGCCATGCATGCTAAATCTAGCAAGGAAATCACACATGCAAATCAATATTTGCAAATATTCTTGTTGTCGCTGCTAGACCCTGCTTTTCCTTGCTTGATATTTGCTTCCTCTTTCCTTCTTTGCCTATCTTGATCCAATGCTCAAGTGCTCCAAGAAAACTATAAGTGTCAAAGAGTGTGTGTGAGAGAGAATAGAGATATATCTCCAAAATTGAATTGACCAAAAGCCATGAACTGATCCTCAAAAGCCTTTTATTAATGAGGCCTCTATTTTCTTCATTTTCCTCCTCACATGCAACTTGTAACGTTTCACCTTCATTTTCTCCTAATTTCCATTATTTTCACAATAAAATGCCAATTAATGTCATTTTGCCTTCCCAAATCCTTTTCCATTGCCTTTGTCAATTCCCTTAACCATAATAACCAAAATGAACACCCACACTAGGATGTTTTGCCCAACATTTAGCTTGGAATAAGTGTCCCATAACCGTGGCTATTATTTTTCCTTTATTAACTTTTATTACATGGTATTTTCACCAGGGCTATTACACTAACAAAGGCCTGAAAACATATATGATCCATGATACTTGATCCTCCCAAAAATCCATCTAGCCCCAAATACAAATGTTGACTTTTGCTAATTACTTGGACTTACAAAATCTAAGAACTTCAAGGGACTTAGTCAGAGTTGTCCTTGAAACCTAGGTTGCTCAAAACACCAAATTCTATAGGAATGAAACCTTATTCAAACACTGAACATTCCAAATATTACACATATCCATAATACAACCAATGGACCCATCAACATGCCTACTATCAACTAATGAAATAAGTTAAGTCATAGTTAATAGTACTATGTAAACTTAGAAACAACATCATATTGTACCACAAAATGGGTCCCAAACAAACACTTTCAGATCTACTAATATACCATGCATTGCACCAAACATTGTCCTTTTCCAAGAAAGACAATCAACAATCTTAAACAATGAGAGATCCATGATATTCACATCATAACAAACAATGGAAATCACACATTACAATTCGATTCATCATTCATGATTAAGGAAATAGTTCTACTATTTATAAACATATCATCAAACATAGAGGCCTCCAAGCCCTCATACCCTGAGAACATTCGCTTAAGCATCTCATTAGAGCCAAACACATTCCTCCATTAACAGTGCTAATAAATACATTTGTAATAACACATAACAACATCATTCAAAATTCATAGTGAAACATATATACAAGTAAATATATGATTAACTTAAATCACTCAAAACTAAGGGAGGGACTTCAACTCTCCACCCAACCATAGGATAGCAACATTTCAATCTTTCTTGCAGCTGACCAACCTCGAGTTGAATTCAGAGTCTGAGGAGTTAAGTGCTTATGGGAATTCACATCAATACAAGTCAACCAGATGAGAGAGAGCACATTGTCCAAGTGGTTCACAACTACCTCCAACTATAAGCACCACAATGAATCTACTAGCTCTCAAAAGAGATCATGGGGATTCACCCTTAAGAATAGTGAAGGTCTGCTTAGTTTCAAGAGTATGATCCCACTCTAAGATAGTTCCCAACTGGATTTTCAAGGAAAGCACCACAACGATCGAGATCACATTATCAGGTGGTTTTCAATTTCCTCTAGTAGTAAACACCCCAGTGTCTCCACCTATTGAGTGGTGTGCTACCTTCCAATAAGCACCCCAGTGGTTTAATCTTCCTTCATCCAAATCTAGGTGGTTATCCCCAAGGCAAGCACTTAAAGGTTCCTAGCTAAGATAACTAGCACCAGTGAGTCAAATTCTCCACTAAGACTTCACTGGCCCATCATAGAATCGATACACATCACTGGTCATACACTAGAAATCACAAGGAACATTGTCTTGTCTGCTCTTCTCTTGTCTTCACTTCATGCCACACTCCTTTGTATGCTTCCTCATTTGTTAATCTTCACATCATACCTTTGCCTTGCATGCCTCTGTCTCTCCAGATTCTCTTCCTTCCCCTTCTTTTCTTCATGTTTGTTCTCTTGTCCCTCTCTTACATGTTGAATTCCTCAACATGTCCCATGGGAATGGGGACAGTATGGGCTCGTCCTTGACTTAGGTGCCCCATATCCAACTTCAATGCTCACATTGACAAGGCCATAAACTTTTCAAGGAGATAGGTGGTACAATAAATTAAGTAGTTTGGGTTTACACTCAACATAAGCAATTCCTCCTTTTCAAACCTCTAAATTCACATCCACTCCTCATGCTCAGACATATTTACATTTTGACATTTATTTTCATAGTCAATTACACATGTTGACTTTTATATGGGGGTAGAAAAAAGGGATGTTGCACAAACTAAAGAAAATAAGTTATAACTTAAAATTAATGGATTTTTTGGGTTATTTTCATATAAATGGATAAAATTGATCAAAATAACTTAGAAAAATTGGTTCCTTAGGCTATTTTCATTGGTTAATAATGTGAAAGTGGGTTTTAACATGGAAACACATACTACGAAGGTATATTTTGAGAATCCTAGTAATTTTGGTTAGGTTAACACTTTTTGTGTGGTAATAAATGCTCTCCAATGCATGATTCTAGGAACACATAGTATTATTGAAATACATTGTAGTTTGCTTTCACTAGGTAAATAAGATAGTCGAAGAGAGAGAGAGAGAGGGAGAGAGTCACCACAAGGATTAGGACCACCCATAGAGGATGGTTTGGAAGTTACCACTCATCAACCAAGAGTCTCAAAGGTGGCGTGCATGATCTTAATGAGATGGGGTATGCATACCCATATCTGTCAAGATAACTAAGCACAAGGAAAACAATGATCTTCCTAGAAAAAATGGGCAGTGCAATATGGTACGAAATGAATTCTCATTTATAGTACATCAAAAGGCCAGAATATATTACAATGAAATGCATAGTCATGTCTACATGTGCCTGGAAGAGAAGAAAATAAGATTGCTGCCATGAAATTTGTTGATCTAGATACTTAGCACCAATTGTCCTCTCACTAAGGGAAGGGGGATGAAACAACCTGAAAATACCTATTGAATAAGAAAGGGTTTTGAAGATATGGATGACAAAATTAAATATAAGCTTATGTTAAGGGCACGAAGAACAATACAACCAAGCCAATCAAATCAAAGGAATCACGTCTAAGGCTAGATCATGAACTACTGCAGGTTGGGAATGCAATGGACCACATGAAAGGTAAACCCCTCCCAAGGTTTGAAAACAACTCACACATGCCTTGTGAATCTGGTACAATCATTTAAAGCACTAGACCATCAAGTGTGTGATTCTCTAGCATCCAATGATGAGCTCGATTCAAGCACATGAGACACAACCAAGTCAAAAGCATTGGGGTCTCTTTTTGCATGATTCAAGGCACCCACTAATGAGGAATATGACTCCAAGGTACATTGTCCTCTAGGGCACATCCCAAAATAGTACTTCTAAAGTCAATAAGGGAAAGCTCGTTGAAGTAAATGCAGTGATGAATCCTTGCCTCCAACATGAGGTTGTGATCTAGGTGGATATTAGTGGCCATCCTCCTATTCCACTTGGACCCCCAACACTGTCTCTTTCAGTTTTTTAGTTTCCTTAATTGTAGCACAATTTACTATTTTTGGCAGTTTTTTGGGGCTTGAACTTTTGGAGTTGTTTTAAGGCCCTAAACGACTTTTTTAGGGAAAACAAAGAGACCAAAAAAGTCCCAAAAAAAGCAACTAGTTTTTTTATGGCCTATTCTTCGAGATCTTCGAAATGAGGTATTATCATAGCCAAACGGAGGCGGTATGCCAAAGTTATGACCCCGGGAAATTAATGTACCAATTTACCTAAATGGGGAACACAATTTTGGTGCTTCATGTCCTAGGGTTAGGTTTCTAGATGTTTAGGGTTTTCCATTGCTTCTCATAATAAATTGGCCTTGGAGCCTCATTGTAATATAGTTCAAAGGCATGTAGCCACCACATCTCTTCCTAGAGATAAGCTACCATTGCCCGAGCTAGCTTATTTCCATTTTGTTTGTAAGCATATTTCAGTATTTGATATTAATGAAATGAAGTGTTATTTTTGTTGCATATTTGTATTTATGGTTATATCTATAATTTGTTGCGTTCCTGTTTAAATTCGGATAAGTGGTATTAGAGTAGTCTGCTCTTTCTATGTTTTTCATTGCATGTCCCCAACGAGGTCGAGATATAAGGAATTAGGGCTTGAACTGGTCAAACATTTGCAAGACTAGCCTCGAAAATCCCGACGGCTTCCCATGGGGGAAGAAAAGAAAGACGAGGGGGTAGGATATCCTTTCAAAATCTTGCTCGAAGAAGCCCTTGAGCGATAGAGGAATGCAATGATGGACAACTTTGCCCAGATCCTTTGGCGGCTACCCAAGGGTGACGCAGCTACTTCCAACAACTAATTTGAAAGTGCCACGCCCTTTAAGGTACAAGTTAACTTTGACATTCTCATATTTGAGGGTTAGATAGACGTGGACGTTGTAGATAAATGGTTGAATCTGCTAGAAGGATATTTTTTTGTTCATGATTTTTCCAATCGGGAAAATATTACTTTTTCTCTTCTCAAACTTGCCCCCCACATCAAGGACTTGTGGGAAACCTACTGTGAGCAGAAGGATGCAATCATGCCCTTACTATTCTCGGCTGCACCCACTTGGGATTCATTCTGAGACGTCATCAAGGAGCAGTACTACCTTCTCGGGAGCTACGAGGATAAATACATAAAGTGGACCACACTGCAACAAGGAAGGGACCAAGACATGTTGGAGTTTACCAATGTTTTTCATACCCTTCACATGAAGTTGGGTATCAAGGATTCTAAGAAAATTTTGGTACTCAAGTACCGTGACTTCCTACACAGGTACATCCAGGATGAGATGGAGTTCCTAGACATCTTCTCGCTTGGCACAGTGTACCGATACGCTGTCAATATCAAGCAGAAGCTTAAACAGAAAAGCAAGACTTTGGATTTGCGAATTTGACGCAAGGGAAAGGTGCCCCCAAACCGCAGAGCAAAGGGCAAGGCCAAGGCGGGGTGACCCAGGAGAACCCGCCTAAGCCACAAGCAAAGAACAACACCACGGAGATAAAGAAGGACACGGGAAAGTGGTGTGAGTTCCATAAGAGCTCTACTCAACACATCACATAATACCTCATATATTTTAGTTTCATATATGAGTCTAGACCTCGCTCTGTTATTATTTCATTGGGTACTAAGTTATACATGATACCAGAGGTAGCCCCACCTACCACCATCTCTTTGATCTTTGCTAAGAAATACAGTAAGGTCATCTCCCAGATTGGGATATTTTTTTTCTTTCTGATTCACTCTCAAAGTAAGGGGAAGGTCATAGCCACATCCATGGCCCCGGGGAAGGGTTCCTCCAAGTAGCAGAAGGAGGTGGATATGGTCGTTGAGGAATATAGGGACATTTTCTCCTCACCCACGGGGTTACCCTTGCATTGTCAGGTTAAGCATTCAATCGATTTGACTCCCATAGCACTTCTGCCCAACGGGCCGATATATCATTTACCCATTATGGAAAATGAAGAGATCAAGTGGCAAATCTAGGATTTGTTGCAGAAAGGGCACATCCTACCAAGTTCCTCGCCGTGTGGGAGCCTTATTGTACTTTTACGGAAGAAGGATGGGACCTGGAGGCTCTGCATTGATTATCGGGCACTAAACAAAATCACTGTCAGGAACAGGTATCCAATCCCACGGATTGATGACCTTCTAGACCAACTCAAGGGGGCCAAGTATTTCAGCAAGATCGATATGAAGTCTAGTTATCACTAGGTTCCAATAGATCCCATGAATGTATGGAAGACTGCCTTTAAATCCAAGGAAGACCCTTTTGAATGGTTGGTTATGCCCTTTGGGTTGACAAATGGCCCTGCTACTTTTATGAGGCTAATGGATGACATCTTGCAGCCCTTCACCAAATCGTTCGTGGTGGTTTATCTAGCAGACATCCTCATCTTTAGTAAGAGTTGGGAAGAACAATTACAACACATTTTGCAAGTCCTTCAAACCCTTCAGCAATACAAACTATGTGCCAACTTGGAGAAATGCACCTTTGACATGAGTCAGGTCCAATACTTGGGTTACATCATAGATGAGCGTGGTGTACATGTGGACTCGACCAAGATCCAAGTCATTCGAGATTGGCTAGCCCTGACCACTCTAACGAAGCTTTGCATATTTTTGTGCCTTGCAAATTTCTATCGGAGGTTCATGTTGGGATTCTCCCATATCACTTGTCCTTTGAGTCATATTACTAAGGGTGTGGTGAAAGCAAAGTTTTCCTAGTATGAGTACCAAGAGAAGGCATTCGTTGAGTTGAAGCATCGCCTCTGCTCTACACCGGTACTCACACTGCCATACTTGCAATAGCCATTTGAAATCAAGACAAATGCCTCAGACTATGCTATTGGTGCAGTCCTCACCCAGCATAGGCATCCAGTGACCTATCACAGTGAGACACTTTTGGATACAATTTGGAAGTGTTACACAAAAATATCATCACCATGATTATTTGCAGTCAGTATGGGTCTATCATCACTTATACTAGCCTCCTAAGCAAGTCTCAGACCTTAGCTCTTCATGTCAAGCTTTGCAAAAGAGAGAAAGACATTGAAAATCAATATTGCTCTAGTTCTGCACTTTCTCCTACTTTTACCTGCGGACCCGCACCCTTTGTTCATAATACCTGCATACCTGCACGCTCTGTCTGTAAAGGGGTGGGTGTGTACCCCTGTAAAAGTCAGGCGCAAGTTTATCCTGAAAAACTCACTTTTGGGTTAATTCTAGATGTTTCTAGAAGGATTTTGACGTGGATTGTTCGCTCCAAGGTGGTTCATGCATCCCAAAAGAGAAGGAGCTAATCCCTTGATAGGAGGAGCTATCCCTTTGAAGGAGGGCTTTATCCCTTTGAAGGAGGACCTAGTAACTACCCTCCATTGCACTATAAATTAAGGCATTGGGTCAGTTGTTGGAGAGGTTAGAAGCTGAACATTTTGAGGGTAAATGCTGATGGAATTGGGACTTCCTAGTTAAACTTGAGAGAAGAGATCAGATACCTTTTGGCTTCATTGGGAAGTGAGTGAAACTTGTCAAAGTAGAGGAGACTTCATGTCAGACCTTGGGAGGAGCTTGTACAACATCAAGGCACAGGTTGTAAAGTTCTTCTTCATTTGAATTAATATAATCAGATTCATTTTTCTCAATAAATTGTCTTATATGGTTTGTTTCATAATATCCTTGATCATTATGATGAATATGCTTTATGATATTGGCTTTTCAGGTGCTATTTAATTTGGTTTGCTTGTTTGTGTTTACAGAATTACACTTCAAGGAATCTCATTTGGAGTGAGGGAGCGAGGCTTCCACAAATTTGCATTGGACCCAAGGTAGGCCTAAAACACTTGTTTGCCTTTGTTTTACTTGCATATTTAGAAAAAGATAGTTTTTGATTGGCTTGCTTGTCACTAGATATCTTTAGATACTAGGAAGGTCGATCTTGTCCACAACCTCGACTCATTCCGCGTGACAAAATGGCGACTCCACTGGGGACTTGATTGTTTTCCTTATTTTTACTTTGACCTGAGAAACTTGTCTTTTTGTTTCTGTTTTTGGCTTGTTGTGTGTGGAATTGGGTGGATTTAGTAGATCTAGGTTTATTTTGGCTTTTCATAACTTTAGGAGAAGTCCACATCCTGTGCTTGTATCACAGTGCGTACCTCTACGCATGTTTACTTTGCACACAGAGCGTGCACGCACCTGTGAAACTCTGAGCCTGCGGACCCTGCTAAAATTTTGAAAAACTTAAATTTTACTTTTTCAATTAGTTTTATTTTGGTTTAGATGTTGTTATCCTCTGCCCAGACCTGCATGTGACTTGTTAAAAGCTTTCCTTGGTTTAATTTCATTGGTGTTAGGATTTTAGGTGAAATTCCTAGAAGTTTTGGTTACCGGTCTTGATTTTCATTTTGGTCGTGTAGTAGCTCAGAGCTTAGAAGCGTAGAAGCCTCAGATCACCTTAGTTTTTACTGGCCTTCTTATGAGTCTGACCATTTTCAAAATCTACCTTTGTTGAGGAATCCATCTTGTGTTTTCTCTTTGTGAAACTTCGAAAAAGCTTGTGTTAAAAGTTTGGATTTCACTTTTACAAAATAAAACAAAAAATCACTTGTTTTTTGACTGATTTGTGATTCTGGACAACTTAGTCCTTGGTTTGCTTATTGCCAAGTAAAACATCCTTTAAAAAAAAAAACATCTTGTAAGCTTTTACTTCAAGTAGTTTTTTATAGTTTGTAGATCTTAAGATTTGCTTTATTCATAGTTTTCTCAAGATTTGCTTTAGTTATAGTTTTGAGTGTTTTTATAAAAATCCAAAAATATCTTTTGAAAAAAGTTATTTTTGGTAGCATTTGAGCGTTTGAAAGAAAAAGGAAATTTTTGTGCAAATAACTAGTTGTCTCGTTTTGAGTGCATTGGAACAAAAACTCTTCTTTTAATTTGTTTGTTAAGAAAGATTTGTGTTTACATGCATTTGCATTCTCAAACTCTTTCCTAGCTAGAATTTCATTGAAGAGAAAAGATTGTTTAATCATCTTAAGTGCATCTTTTTAGTGATTTCGAGTCGAGCCTTCACACCACGAGTTTCATCTCCGCACCTCTTGACTTAATCAAAAACCAATAAAAAGAACGCTTAAAGTAAAATTAATCTAGAAATCTTTTTATTTATAGGGCTCTATTACACCAACATAGCTTAGGTTGGTGTCTTGCAGTAGGGAGTACTTAACTCTCCAAGACAGTAAAATAAACAAGTCGCTGTATCTTGCGGTAGGAGAGAAATCTAATTGTTGCATCTGTGCTCTGGGAAAGCTCCTCTTAAAGGAGAAGCACGAGATAGTGTCCGAACCAGTGTGGGAATCAATCCTTCCTCATTGGGAACGACGCCAGATATTCACGTATTAAAAACAGTAAACCTCGGATTAACCATTGTCGAGGAGCCTCAGGTCACTTGTTGGTACACCTTGGTTTATGTCAAGGAGCCTTCAAGGGGATTGAGCTTGCTACTCTGCCCTTGCGTGCATATCGGATCATAGATTGTTCCCCCAGGTATATTTGTTTCTGTTGGTAACCATAGTGACCATATTCTATAGGATTCTTCCTAAGGTGACGGTGGAGGGAAGATCTCACTGTACCTGGAGCAGACGTCGGCTAGACTCACTTGGATTTTCTGGGGGGTTCTCTTTACTCGAGACGGATTAGTGGAGAAACTTGTGCCAGTCTATTCATTAAGCAGGTTATCGGGGTAACTGTTCCAACCGCCATTTCTGTATTGAATTCTGCGATGTTGGATTTCATCGCCAACTAGTGTTTTCAGTATGGAAAATTACTGTTTGTGTGTGGTTTGACTCCTAGATTTGATAGCGCGTGTTAATTTGTTTGTTTTTAATTTTAGAGACCATAGGTGTGAATTGTGAATTTTAATTGTTAGGTGTGAATTGTGAATTGTTATTTTTAGTTTTAAATTGTTAATAAAATTCACTGAAGTTGGATATAATGGCAAATGTTCCGGAATTTATCAACCTAGGAACCCCTCCTAATGAGAACCCTAGCACTTTTCCTTACTTTGGAAATGTTGGTCCTCCTTATATGGCTACTTTGTCATTACCTGGATTTACAATAGGTTTATCGATATGGTTATTTTCAACTTCGTTGGCCCCAAATACTCCAATTGTTCCACCTCAACCGAATGCTTCACCTCAACAGAGTTCACCATCTCAACAGCATCAACCTTCTATTGACCCTTTACCTTCTTCGCCTAATTTTTCTTCCTCCATTTCTTCCTCTTCGCTTGGTAAAAGCCTCGATGCTAGTAACCAGGTGGATAAGAAGAATAAGAAAGGGAAGAAGAAAAAGAAGAAGAAGAAGCAAGATAAGAAAGAAATCAACCCACCAACCACGGCTGCAAGTGTTAGTTGTGTTGAGGACAAATCCAACATGCACCATAAACCAAAATACCCTTGCAGGCTTTGTAAGGGTGACCACTTCCTTATCAATTGTCCTGGTATTCCAAAGGTCTTGGAAGTATGGTCAAAAAAATCTCATCAACTGTCTATTGATCCATCAACCAGTGATAGTCAGGTTCCTGGGAAAAAGGGTAAAGTTAGGTTTCCTTGTAAGTTATGCAATGGGAGTCATCAAACTCACATTTGCCCTCACATGGATGAAGCCTCAACATTGTTGGAAAACCTTACTGTTCCACAGCAAGAATTTCCACCTGGTTACCGTAAACTTTTACCCAACCTACCGTCAACTGACGGAGTGATTGATCTAATTTCAAGTACGGTCGATCTTGAAACTCATGTCACTAAGGTTGATGATCCATTAGTTGATCAAGTGGTCGATTCAATTTCACATCGATCCCACTTTCTCTTTAGAGAGTGAACATCATACCGCTCAGGTTCTTTTTGTTACATCAGATTCCTCTACGCCGAGGGGCATTTCACCTGTTTCTACAGAACCCCCTCCAAGTACTGAGGTCTTTTTCTTTGATTGGAACAGACTGACAGAACCTCGTCTTCCTTCCTCCATCCCTTTCCAAATCATTGTCAAGGTTGGTGGTAGGGACATGCATCGCACACAGGTAGATGAAGGTGCTTATGTTAGTATTTTATCCTCAACCGCTTGGAAAGCTTTGGGTCCCCTCAGCTTGTGCCTATTACGCAGAATCTGAAAGCTTTTAACATAACCATTAGTGAACCTTTAGGGATCCTTCCTAAGTTTTCTATTACCTTGGAAGGTAAAACTGTCTGTATTGATCTTATGGTAGTTCGATGTCCCTTGGATTTCAATTTACTCCTTGGGCGAGACTATGTTTATGCAATGAAAGCTGTCGTATCGACACTCTTTCGCGTGATGTCTTTCCCTCACAATGGAAATATTGTGACTGTAGACCAGCTTTCGTTCCCTAGTCTTGTCTCAACTACCGATAATATGACAGCCCTAAATGTTCCTGATTCTAAAGTGGTATCTACCCTGCCACGAGTTAATTATGTGGCAACTGATCCCATGTTTTCAGTTACCGATGTAAGTGAGCCTCTCACTGTTTTCTCATTTTCCTTTGATTTAGATCCGGTAATTGACATGGAAAACTCTATGGGATTATTTGAATGTGACGTTCTTATCCCTTTTGAGTCCCTTGACATGTGTTCCTTCCAGAGAACTATTCTTCCTTCTGATGAAGACCTCTTGGAAGCCATAATCACGGTGTGTCCATTGACATGTCTTTCTTCCAGCTGGAAGCCATGATCAATGACTGCGAGGATAGTTTGTTCCTGTCTCAACCTCGTTAAAAAATGAAATAGGGTTTTGAGGATAGTTCCTTGTCTTGTGTCAACCTCGTTAAAAAATGAAACAAGGATAGGTTATATAGGTAGATTGTAGAGTAGTTATGAGGAAAGTTCCTTTT
>APFE031119695.1:484014-515956 GCA_000404065.3 Pinus taeda | reverse complement strand
AGGAACCTCCTAAAAGGTCCTGGGACTCCAATCACATAGCGCTGAAGTCGACGAGGGATGTCATCTATACTGGTCTCGGGCATGTCCCCTGTCAGGCGCTCTAAATGGCTCTCCAGCTCGGCTAAGGTCTCTCTTGATTCGTCCTGTGGGGCTGGAGCTGGTGCAACTAGTTGTTTCCTCTCGTAAGGCCGGAGAGCCGCTGGTCGCCGTGGGCCCACATCTGCATTTGAAACTTTTTACTATCAGTTTTGGGACGATATAAAAACAACAAAAAATTTAAATTAGGAAAAATGTTGAAAATAATTTTACCTGCATCATCCCATTTCTCTCCTGGCGGAAGAGCCATGTCTGGGTCTCCACGAAAATCAACCCCAGCATAAGGAAAATCCTGGATAGCAAAAACTTGATTTTCCAACCATTGGAAATACTCAGGTTTGAACCGAACGACCTCGGTCCCCTCATCAGGATGACGGGCCATAACTGCAACCCATCGCATCAGTTTAGGCTCTCGAGGAAGCCCAGCTCCAATAGTAAGCTGCTGTGGGATCAGCATCGAAACCCTCTCCAGGCCAAAACTCACAACTATAGCCCCATAACCAAAGGTCTTTAGCTGTCCATTTTTGGCCCTGGTCAGTTGGCCCTTCACATTGGCAAACACAACATCGCACCAGTTGAAAATGGTGCCTCGAAAGCAATCAACTGCCATCCGCATCTGGGATCCGATGGCAACGTGTAGCGTTGCACTGCCGCAGATTCTGGTAACTGTGAATGCTATAACCATGAGTTCAGGAAGGGATATGGCTTTGATATCTATCCCTTTGTCCCAGTTCTAGACATTGCAAAACTCTAGGCGGAGGCTCTCGACAGATTGGCCACCTGCCATGGGCCCAAATAGAGTCAAGTGTTCACCCCTCCTAGGAAAACTGGTCAAGAAATATATGTCAGCTGGCTTGATTTCGAGCTGGTGTCCACCAATAAATAAGCACTGGTCCTGTATACTCCATTGATCAACTAGCCACTGCAAAAAGTCCACCCGGGCCCTCATGCCAGGTATGGCCCAGAACTTGTACAAGCCACATGCCTTCAGTGCATCGATCGAAGGTTGATGATTCATCGCTGCGAGGTCCACATCCTCGTGCTCCCGTTCTCGCCAATCAAGCATGATGGATATCCTACAATCAAGTAAAAAGGTGAATTAGAATATGCAAAATTGATTTCATTGGGTATTTTTTGAGTTAGTTAGGTTTTTGTAAACCTATGCGCGGGGTACGCACCCCCTTGTTAGGGATAGTGCGTGAGGTCCGCACCTTGCCTTCACGGCAGGTGCGTACCCCGAAATTTTTGTCCATTGCAAAAAAGTAGGGGTACGCAGGTCCTCTGTGGTAAATCTGCGGGCCCCCGCCCGCGGGTTTCTAAACCTAAAAACCTCCTAAAAACAAAATTCAAACCCTCAAAAACAATTTTAAATGGACAAAAATGAAGCGTAGGATGATGTGGATTACCTGGAGGAGACAGCGTTCGATTCCGATGGACGGATTTTCTGCAATCTTCGCGGGAAGTTTCTGGTCAAAAGCCCTTTTTTTCTCACCGAAATCTCAAATGGTAAAAATTAATGGTAAAAAGTCCTTTTTACAAGTTTTTGGGGTAAATATATTCTAAATTTGTTTATGTTTCACTTTAAAAAGGTGTTTTTTGCAACATTTTAACCTATTATTAAACAGGTATGAGTAATGTTTGAGTTTTTGTTCAGGATAATGGATTTTCAGGCGAAATCAATCATTTTCAACAAAAAACCATTAGAGTCATCTTTAAGCTCTTTTCTGACTCCTAAAACATGAAAAGATTGCCGAGTTTTTCTTTTTAAGCTTGTTAAAATGGAACTAAAAAGACGGTCCTCTTACAGCCTTTTTCTGAACGTAAAAACACGAAAATATTGTCGGGTTTTTGTCATTTAAAATTCGATATTGGTCATAAAACGACGTGTCAGTGATCGCTTTTTTACTTTTTTGGATTAGAGGCACTAATTACGAAAAGTACTCCTTGGTCGTAAAAGATCAAGCGGTTCTCTCAAGTATTATTTTATACTTTTTCGGGCTTGGGAGACACAAATTTACAAAAAAGTCAACCCTGGAATCTCCTTAAGTTTTTTCAGACTCTCTAAAAATGAAAAACGCCGAGTTTCTCCTATACTGGACTCGTTAAATTTCGACAGTAAAGAACCTGTTCAATTACAAACAGGAACGGACCACTCCTTCTTAGGGTTCCAATTTAAACTAAGTTGGACTCACCCGAAGGGTGAGCTTATAATCAAGCATATGTTATCCTCCTCAAGCTTGTAAAAAATAAAGAGGTACTTGCCAGAAATGGTGGGGGAAAAGAGAGAAATATGAGCCTACTTGTCATACTTTGTAACCACTCTTGAACACGACACTTTTTCACCTAGGTTGGGAAATCCTTTACCTAACAATTAATCAAACCAAATTGAAAGTCTTCAACCGGTTTCTGGGTATTAGCTTTGGGTCAATCGTCACCAAACCATCTGTCGTGTTGTTATGTGTTCAAGAGGTCTGTGCGACTTAGCCATTCATCTGCAAAAATATCTATCATTCCATCTTGACCATCCCTGAGTCAGTCCTTGCAACTAAATTTCTTCAAACTTGATCTATGATTTCGTGTCGTGGGCTTGCCTACGACGGATCGCTTTCTATCGAATTCATCTCTTTATCTAGAAAGATGATCTAGAAATCTTCAGTACCTTGGGATCTGCATGCCTCAATGGCAGGTTTCTCGCCTTCGATGATAGGTTGCATCATTGACCTTCGATCGAAGGATTCAGTGACATGTTCGACATCGACACAGCTAATCACATCTCATGGATTGTACTGAGTACTTTGAGAGCCACTGTCATTATTGGTGGTTTCTCTCACACTTGTTAACAGTTTACATCATTAACTGGTTTCTACCATGTTCGACTTCGACACACTTATTCACACGGATAGAATCGTACTGTTTCGAGGAGTAGAAATGAAGAACCTGGATCTAGTTTCCACCATCTAGGCTGTGAGGAATTTTATATTCATTATGTTGTAGACTATTCATAAACAGATGGATGCGTCCATATTGTGTCTACGTGTGTCTATACTTGTGATGTGTTACAAGATCATTCCTATATCAAAACAGTAGATAGTTTTCTAGTCAGTTTTTAGTTTCATATTCGGTTTTGATCTGAGTATGGGAATGCCTACCTCAGCGATGATATGACCTCATATATATATTTTACACTTGAATGTTTTTACAGGTTCCAACCAGGCTCTTCGCAAGATAATCCTCAAAATGATAAAGTACTTCACTCTTCTTAAATGATAAATGAAATCCTCATCTACTACAGACTTCGCACTTTAGGGGGCAATTTGTTACACAAGAATATCGTCACCATGATTATTTGCAGTCAGTATGGGTCTATCATCACTTATACTAGCCTCCTAAGCAAGTCTCAGACCTTAGCTCTTCATGTCAAGCTTTGCAAAAGAGAGAAAGACAATAAAAATCAATATTACTCTGGTTCCGCACTTTCTCCTACTTTTACTTGCAGACCCGCACCCTTTGTTCATAATACCTGCGTACCTGCACACTCTGTCTGTAAAGGGGTGGGTGCGTACCCTTGTAAAAGTAAAAAAGGTGCAAGTTTATCCTAAAAAACTCACTTTTGGGTTAATTCTAGGTGTTTCTAGAAGGATTTTGACGTGGATTTTTTGCTCCAAGGTGGTTCATGCATCCCAAAAGAGAAGGAGCTAATCCCTTGATAGGAGGAGATATCCCTTTGAAGGAGGGATTTATCCCTTTGAAGGAGGACCTAGTAACTTCCCTCCATTGCACTATAAATTAAGGCATTGGGTTAGTTGCTGGAGAGGTTAGAAGCTGAACAATTTTGAGGGTAAATGCTGATGGAATTGGGACTTCCTAGTTAAACTTGAGAGGAAAGATCACATACCTTTTGACTTCATTGGGAAGTGAGTGAAACTTGTCAAAGTAGAGGAGACTTCTTGTCAGACCCTGGGAGGAGCTTGTACAGCATCAAGGCACAGGTTGTAAAGTTTTTCTTCATTTGAATTAATACAATCAAATTCATTTTTCTCAACAAATTGTCTTATATGGTTTGTTTCATAATCTGCTTGATCATTATGATGAATATGCTTTATGATATTGGCTTTTCAGGTGCTATTTAATTTGGTTTGCTTGTTTGTGTTTGCAGAACTACACTTCAAGGAAGCTCATTTGGAGCGAAGGAGCGAGGCTTCCACAAACTTGCATTGGACCCAAGGCAGGCCTAAAACACTTGTTTGCCTTTGTTTTACTTGCATATTTAGAGAAATATAGTTTTTGATTGGCTTGATTGTCACTAGATATCTTTAGATACTAGGAAGGTCGATCTTGTCCGCAACCTCGACTCATTCCGCGTGATAGGAAGTACCCCACATATGATAAAGAGATGTATTCCATTGTGCAAGCTAGCTGAAAATGGAAGCACTACATTCTGGGGAAGGAGACGGTCATCCACATCGATCGCTGACCTCTTCAGTTTCTATAGACACAAGGGAAGTTGCAGAACGATCGCCATCAAAATCCGTCTACATATCTACAAAAATTCCACTTGAACATTAAATACAAAAAGGGTGATCCAGGTGGATATTGTTGGCCACCTGCGAATTCCACTTAGACCCCCACCATTGTTTCTTTCAGTTTTTGAGTTTCCTTAATTACAACACAATTTACTATTTTTAGGGTCCTAAACTTCCAGAGCCGTTTTGAGGCCCTAAACGACTTTTTTTTGGCAATCTGCCAATGATTTTTTGTTTAAAATCATCTTTTTCGTTGTAGTCCTTGGAGAGATCTTTCCAACAAGTTATCATGCATGTCAAACAGAGATAATATGACCAAGTCGCGACCCCGGGAAGTTGGTTGTCCAACCCACCCCAATGGGGCCCATAAACTCTTGGTGTTACATCTCCTTGGATTAGGGTTTTGGTTGTTTTGGGTTTGCTCTTATTGTTCAATAATAAAAAGGGCCTTGAGACTCATTGTAACGCAGTTCAGAGGCATGTAGCCGGCACATCTCTTCTCAGAGATAAGCTACCATCGCCCGAGCTAGTCTTATTTCCACTTTGTTGTAAGCATATTTTAGTATTTGATATTAATGAAATGAAGTGTTATTTCTACTGCATCTTTGTATTTATGGTTATACCTGTAATTTTTTGCGTTCTTGTTTAAATCTGGATGAGTGGTATCAGAGCAGTCTGCTCTTTCTGTGTTTTTCTTTGCATGTCCTAAACGAGGTCGGGATATAAGGAGTTAGGGCTTGAACTGGTCAAATCTTTGCAAGACTAGCCTCACAAATCTCGATAGCCTCCCATGGCAGATGAAAAGAAATATGAGGGGGCAGGAGATCCTATAAAAATCTTGCTCGGGGAAGCCCTCGAGTGACAAAGGAGCGCGATGATGGACAACTTTACCTAGATCCTTTAGTGGCTACCCGGGGGTGACACGTCTACTTTCGACAGCTACTCTAGAAGCACCACACCCTTTAAGGTACAAGTTAACTTTGACTTTCCCATATTTGAGGGTCATATAGATGCAGACACTGTAGATAAATGGTTAACTCTGCTAGAAGGATATTTTTCCGTTCATGATTTTTCCAGCCGGGAAAAGATCACCTTTTCACTTCTCAAAGCAGCCGACCACGTCAAGGACTGGTGGGAAACCTACTATGATCAGAAGGATGAAAGTACAAACACACTGTTTTCAGCTGCACCCACTTGGAACTTGTTCCAGGATGCCATCAAGGAGCAGTACTATCCTGTCACGAGCTATGAGGATAAATGCATAAAGTGGACAATGTTGAGACAGGGAAGGGACCAAGATGTGTCAGAGTTTACCAATGTTTTTCATACCCTTCATACAAAGTTGGGTATCAAGGATTCTGAGAAGCATTTGGTTCTCAAGTACCTTGGTTGCCTGCACACATACATCCAGGATGAGATGGAATTCCTGGACATCTCCTCACTTGGCACGGCACTACCGATATGTGGTCAATATCAAGCAAAAGTTTAAATAGAATAAGTGAGACTTTGTATCTACGAATTCGAGGAAAGGGAAAGGTGCCTCCAAACTGCAGAACGAAGGACAAATCCAAGGCGGGGTGGTGCAAGACAACCCGCCAAAGCCACAAGAAAAGAACAATGTCGTGAAGCTAAAGAATGACACAGGAAAGTGGTGTGAGTTCCATAAGAGCTCCACTCACAACACAAGTGAGTGTCGGGCCAAGACATCACTGGTGGCTGAGCTAAAGGCTTCAGAATTAGATGCATGTTACGACTTTGAGTCAAAACCCGCCAAGGGGAATGAAAAAGGGAAGGAGATTATTGATGCGCAACCCAACACCACCATTGCCACCATGAAGATCCAGAAGGAGGAACCTGAAGATCCAGAGGAGGAGGAGCTCTTCTTCCACTCCCATATATGGGTAAAGGGTTCCCCGCTACAGTTCATTGTCGACAATGGGAGCCAAAAGAACCTCATTTCGACAAAGGTCGTGAAGCGGTTGGGCTTACCGACCACAACACATCCACAACCGTACACCATCGGGTGGCTTCACGAAGGATGTGATCTTTGCGTGAGCCAGCAGTGCCACCTTCCATACAACATCAAGCCCTTCACGGATGAGGTATTATGTGACGTTTCTCCCCTTGATGCTTGTTTGGGCTTCAAAATGTCATACAAATATCACTCATTACCATACATTCTTTACCTATGTTTCCATTATATCACCCATTATTCACCACCATGTTACTTCATTTTCCCTATTATTCACCATTAATGGGTCTCATTTATATTTTCCAAATATTATTTATTTTTAAGCATTTTTAAGAGAAATTCTTGATTAAATATTAGAAAATATTATATTTTACTTTATATATGGAAAGTGGGTTGTTTTTTTGACATGTGTAGGTGCCAAGGAAGCTTCCAAGACACCTTTATGTGGCCTTGAATGATCAAATTCGAATTTGATAAGATAAACCTCATGGAGAAGATCAAGGACAAAAGGGGGTTATGTGTCTAGATGGTTGAGAGATGTATGGAACTAAAGAGAGATTAGTGGATTATCATTATGAGTTTGTTATCTCATCCCATTGTATAAATAGGAGTACAATCTCCTCCATTTGTAACTTTTAGAGTTCCCTTTGTACTCTTGAAGTTTTTGTAATCTTAGAATTTTGGAGTATGTAATCTTAGAAGCTTAGAATTGTAATCTTAGAGTTGGTTTGTAATGGAGATTTTGAAATAAAAGATCATCCTTCAATTTTGCTTCTACATCTGAGTCTCCATTGAAGTGGTGTGCTTGTGGAGTTATGCAGGCCCCCCATGGCCTCACTTGCATGCATGTTTGTTTATTTTAGGTATAATTTATTTTATGTTTTTGTTTGATTTCAGTTTTCAAGTTTTTGTTAAATGTTCTAATATTGGAAGAGCCTTATTTGAAAGTGTTCTTGTAAGAGAACCATAAGATTTCAAACAATTATTAGATATAGGCTTTTAAGTTCTTATTAGATGTTCTAATGTTGGAAGAGATCTTGTAGAATATGTTCTTGTAAGAGAACCATAGATCTCAAACAATTGTTAGATCTAGGTTTGATTAGTTATTGAAAGAGGTATTAATGAATATGTTCTTGTAAGGGGACTTTAAGATCTTGGACAAATTAGGAATCCTTCTAGATCTATATATTTTAAATAAGTACTTCTAAGTTTACCTTCCCGGGTTGACGTTAAATTAAACTCTAATTGACATCATCAATTGGAACCCAACAATGCTTGTGACGTATTACTAGGCCAACCATACTTATGGAAGCGACACATTGTGTACGAGTCAAGGCCTCGTGCTATTATTGTTACTTTGGGAAATAAGTTGTATAGGATACTGGAGGTAGCACTGCCTACTGCCATCTCTTTGGTTACTGCAAAACAATGCAGTAAGCTCATTTTCAAAACCGGGAAATTTGTTTTCCTGATGATACACCCTCAGGGAAAGAAGAAGACAGTGGCCACGACCTCTAGAAAGGACCCCTCTGCACGACAACAACATATGGACAAGGTCGTGGAGGAGTATGAGGACATCTTCACCACACCCACAGGGGTGCCTCTGCATTGTCGAGTCAAGCACTCCATTGATTTGACCCCAGGTGTGCCACTATCCAATGGACCGATCTATTGGCGCTTCATTCTGGAGAATGACGAAATAAAGAGGCAGATTCAGGAGTTGTTGCAGAAAGGTCACATCTGTCCGAGTTCATCGTTCTGTGGGAGCCCGATCATGTTGGTACAGAAGAAGGATGGGACTGGGAGACTTTTTATTGACTACCAGGCGCTGAACAAGATCACTTTCCAGAATAGGTACCTGATCCCACAAATTGATGACCTTCTGGACAAAATGAAGGGGGAAAATATTTCAGCAAGATTGACTTGAAGTCCGGCTATCACCAAGTACCAATTGAACCCTTCGATGTGTGGAAGACTACCTTTAAAGCCAAGAAGGGCCTTTTCAAATGGTTGGTTATGCCTTTTGGGTTGAAGAATGTTCCTACAACCTTCATGAGGCTGATGGATTACATCTTGTGGCCATTCACCAACTCATTTGTAGTGGTATACTTGGATGACATCCTGATCTGCATCCAAAGTTGGGAAGAGCACCTCCACCACATCCGACAGGTTCTCCAAACACTACTGCAACGCAAGTTGTGTGCCAATTAGGAGAAATGCACTTTTTGCATGATGCAGGTTCAATATTTGGGATACATTATTAATGATCGAGGGGTGCATGTGGATCCAGCCAAGATCCAAGTCATTTGGGATTGGCCAGCCCCAACCACTCTGACAGAGCTCCATAGCTTTCTAGGGCTTGCCAATTTCTATTGTAGGTTTGTGTTGGGATTCTCTCATATCACTTAGCCCTTGAGTCAATTCACCAAGGGAGGAGCGAAAGCAAAATTCTTTTGGTTTAAATCTCAACAGAAGGCATTCGCAGAGTTGAAACATCGCCTTTGCTCTGCACCAGTGCTCACTTTACCAGACTTGCAACAACCATTTGAGATTGAGACAGATGCCTTTGACTATGCTATTGGGGTAGTCCTTACTCAACAGGGGCATCCAGTGGCATATCATAGTGAGACACTTTTAGAAACAGTCCGGAAGTATCCCACTTATGACAAAGAGATGTATTTTATTGTGCAGACTTGCCAACTATGGAAGCATTACATTTTGGGGAAGGAAACGGTCATCCACACAGACCACCAACCCCTACAGTTCATACAGATGCAAGGGAAGTTGTAGAATGAACGCCATCAAAAGTGGTCCACATACTTATAGCAGTTCCATTTGAATATCAAGTATAAGAAGGGTAGCACCAATAATGTTGCAGACTGCCTTAGCCAACCACCGATCATGGCATTAACCATCGTGCTTAACTCTTGTGGACACGAGACTTCTGATAGGCCACTTCTCTACAAAAGCAACCTAGAGTTTGGCCACACATACCAGAAGCTCCTGAAGGGTCAAAAAGTTCCAGATTTTCACCTCCTAGATGCCCTACTATGCCACCCGGGACAACTTTGTGTTCCTTCAAGCGAGCGAGCCAAGATGATTTGGGAAGCGCACTATATTCGGGTCGTTGGGCATTTTGGGGGCGAGAAAATAGTGGCAGTACTGCAGAAGTATTTCTACTGGCCGAATCTTCAACGGGATGTCGATAAGTACATCAAATGTTGCACTACTTACGCCATTTCCAAACCGACCATCAAGAAGCAAGGCCTCTATACTCTACTACCTACCCCTCGTCGACCTTGGGAATCCATCTCCATGGATCACATGTCGGATCTTCCTTCTACTAAGCATGGAAATGACTGTGTTTTTGTGGTTGTCGATAGATTCTCGAAGATGTCCATTCTGGCAGACTGCAAGAAGAATATCACAATAGAAGCCACTGCTAAACTCTTCTTTGAATGAGTGTGGGCACAGTTTGGGATCCCACAGTCTATCATCTCAGATCGGGATAGCAGGTTCCTCAGTACATTTTGGTCAAGTCTCTGGTCGATGTTGGACACCAAGCTCACTAAGTCCACAACTTTCCATCCCCAAATTGATGGCCAGACAAAGGTCGTCAATAGGATGATCGTACACATTCTACGCATGTACAACTCAAAGAATCCATGCACATTGGATGAGAGCCTTCCCTATGTCCAACACAACTATAATTGGGCTCTCCACAGCTCGACTAGCCACAACCCTTTTTAGGTGGGCTTGGAATTCCAGCCATTATGTCCCATTGATGTGGCCATACCATTTGCAGCTACTCATGCAGATTCAACTCAT
Source organism: Pinus taeda (assembly GCA_000404065.3). Lineage (NCBI taxonomy): Eukaryota > Viridiplantae > Streptophyta > Pinopsida > Pinales > Pinaceae > Pinus > Pinus taeda. Next base: position 505,537 of record APFE031119695.1, on the reverse strand, counting down.
GTCTAGTCGGAAGCCGATAAGGCAAACAGCTTCATTGAGCACATCCAACATATCCACCAGTAAGTCCATGACATTCTGGAGAAATCAAATTCCAAGTACAAGCAGTGACATGATCAACATCGAGTGCCACACAAGTTTTGGGTGGGCGACAAAGTCTAGTTGCATTTGCAGAGGGAACGCCTTACCAGAGCCTATCTAAACTCAGACCACTCTGATATGGTCCTTACACCATTACCAAGGCTGTGGGTGATAATGCAATTGAGCTCAGCATTCCCCCATACCTTGGCCTGCACCATGTATTCAATGTGGACCGCCTTCGACCATACTTCCCACCATTGTTGGACACATTAGACATTGTAGAACAACTCACACTATAGAGTTAAATCCAAATTCCATGGAGTAAGCCACAACTAATCGAATCATGGGCATGCAGATCAAGAACACTCGCCAGCAGAAGATCCAGTTGTATCGATTTGTCAAAGCAGGCCAACTCCTTTACGAGGGACCAAGTTCAGCCAAAGTTTCCTCATCTCATGGAGGGACTCAACGCAATGGGGACCATTGCTTCTTAATGGGTGAGGAATGTTCCAAGTGGATATTGGTGACCACCCTCCAATTCCACTTGAACCCCTACCATTGTTTCTTTCAGTTTTTTAGTTTCCTTAATTGTAGCACAATTTACCATTTTTAGCAGTTTTTCGAGTCCTAAACTTTTGGAGCCGTTTTGAGGTCCTAAACGACGTTTTTTTGGCAATCTAGTGCCAACATTTTTTTGTCCAAAATCATATTTTTCGTCGTAGTCCTCGGAGAGATCTTTCCAACCGATTATCATGCACGTCAAATGGAGATAATATAACCAAGTTGCGACCCCGGGAAGTTGGTTGTTCAACTCACCCCAACGAGGCCCATAAACTCTTGGTGTTACATCTCCTAGGGTTAGGGTTTTGGTTGTTTAGGGTTTTCTCTTATTGTTTAGTAATAAAAAGGCCCTTGAGCCTCATTGTCATGCAGTTCAGAGACATGTAGCTACCACATCTCTTCTAAGAGATAAGCTTCCATCCCTCGAGCTAGTCTTATTTCCATTTTGTTGTAAGCATATTTCAGTATTTGATATTAATGAAATGAAGTGTTATTTCTACTCCATCTTTGTATTTATAGTTATATCTATAATTTGTTGTGTTCCTGTTTAAATCTGGATCAAAGGGTAGCACCAATCATGTTGCAGACTGCCTCAGTCGACCCCCCGTTGCAACATTGACTACTGTTCTCAACTCTTGTGGTCACGAGACCTCTGGATGGCCGCAACTATACAAAAATGAACTAGAGTTCGCCTTGACATACTAGATGCTGGTAGTTGGCAAGAAAGTTCCTGATTTCCACCTCCAGCATGCATTATTATGCTACCTGGGCCAAGGTAGCATTTTAATTTCCTTAATTGTATCCCAGTTTACTAATTTTGGTAGTTTTTTGGGTCTCTTTCAATATTTTAGTTTCCTTAATTGTAGCCCAGTTTACTATTTTTGGTTGTTTTTTGGGTCTCAACTTCTGGAGCCGTTTTGAGGCCCCAAACTACGTTTTTAGGGAAAACAGAGAGATCAAAAAAGTCCCAAATTAGGCAATTTATTTGTTTTCAGCTTACTCTTTGAGATATTCAAAATGAGGTATTATGATAGCCAAATAGAGACCGTATGCCAAAGTTACAACTACAGGAAATTGATGTACCAATTTGCCCAAACAAGGCCCACAGTTTTGGTGCTTCGTCTCCTAGGGTTAGGTTTTTGGATGTTTAGGGCTTTCCATTGTTTCTCAATAATAAATAGGCCTTGGAGCCTCATTGTAACACAGTTCAGAGGCATGTAGACGCCACATCTCTTCTCAAATATAAGCTACCATCGCCAGAGCTAGTCTTATTTCCATTATGTTTGTAAGTATATTTCAATATTTGAAATTAATGAAATGAAGTGTTATTTCTGTTGCATCTTTGTTTTTATCGTTATATTTATAATTTGTTGCATTCATGTTTAAATTTGGATCAGGTTGAGAGTATAATGTAACTAGATAGATATTGACACCATGTTGAGAAGTGTAACTAGGTTCAGTCTTTATAATGACATATAATTGTGATTTTATGTAAAGAGATGCAAAGAAGAAAAATAAAATATTGTAATACTTGCATCATGGGTTTCATAAGCAAGATATTTTATTTTTGAGTCAGGACTCCCATTGAGAGTCTTTAGGGATTTTTTCATCTAGAATAAAAGATTCATGGTCATGTAATGAAGTCATATTATACATTGTAAAGAGTTGTCTATGTAATATAGTCCTCCAAGACTTTGTCATTAACTCTCTCCAATTCAGCCTAAAATGAATGAAGAACCTAGAAGATGAAGTCGGCTTCCCTACAAGAGATCATGTCAGCCTAAAAGACATGAGATGAAGTGTATATATAGTCTCAATCATCCTCACTTGAAGCAAGCAATTCGGTGAAGAAGAGAGTCAAGAAAAGAAGTGTGAGATAGCCATCTAAAGAAGCCTCCATACCTATGAAGTTAAGAAGAAGAAGAAAGAAGGAATTCAAGTATTGTTTTCAGATTAATTTGTCTCCTTCATACAAAGATAGCATAATCAAAGTGATCCAGAAGAAGCCGAAGAAACAACTGGTACTACACCTCACTTAGAGAAGTCGAATCAAGAAGTCTCTCTCTTGAGACTAGAATGAAAGCAAAGACAAGCTAGGGTTTATGTGGTGGGGTGTCAAGTCTACAAGAAGAGACCGAGATTTAAAGAGATCCGAGATCCAGAAGAAAAGAATTCAAGCACAAGAAAAGATAGGAAGCAGAGAAGCATCATCAAAGAAGAAGAGGTTAGCGACAAGGGTCTTGGAAGAACACCAGATTCAAGGGTTGTTGTCATGGTCTTGGTATTCGTCAATTGAAGATCTATAAAAATAATTTATGATTGGGTTTTCCTCTCAAAGAGTGAGAGATTTTGGCCCTGGCTGACAAACCTACATACTGTGTCACTTGTGTTCTATTATTTAGTAATTGTGTGGATGAAATGAACACATATAATATTATATATATATATATATATATATATATATATATATATATATATATATATATATATATATATATATATATATATATATATATATATATATATATATATATATATATATATATATATATATATATATATCATAACTAAAATAGATTATCACAAGAAATTATCAAAGAAGATAAATCTCCTTATTATTAATGCCCTAGATTTCTCAACATGGTATCGAAGTTAAGGTGATAAAAGTCAAGAAGGGGCATTCAAGGAAGTCAAAAAATACCAAGAAAGAGATCAAGATCTTCATCATTAAACTCTAGAAGTACTTTTGAGATCATCACTCATACATCACCAAAGAAGTGGAAGCTCTTTAAATCTAAGGAAGGCTAGATAAAAAGATAATCTTCTCGTTATTGAAGCAAGAATCTCATTTGGAAAAAGATCATCCCAAAGGAATCAGTCTTCCCTAGTCAAAGTAAGCACCTTCTTAAAAGGATCATCTAAAGCATCAAATTCATCATCATCAAGTTGAAGACTATATCTTCTCAAGTAAGTACCTTTTCTTATAATCTAGTAAAAATGACTTCATGTTTCAAGAAAAATCATAAACTGGTTGGGATATCAAACTTCCTTGAATGAAAAAGAACCCTGATAGACATAGTCCTAGAAGTAAATGAAGTCATGGGAAAGTCACCAATCCATCTGAAAAACAATAATTATCTAAATACATGGAAAGGGATCTAAAGGCTCAAAATATTTTCAAGGATTCTATCAAAGATCCTCTCATCTCCCATGTAGTCGAGATGAAGACATCTAAAGAAATATATGATGAGCTGGTAGAATTTTTCTCTGATAATACGATAGTAAGGTTCATACCACTTAGATCTAATCTATATAAATTGAATGTATCAAAGTATGAATGGATATCTTCATGACTTTCAAAATCGTTTCAAATAAAAACTCAATTACAAGATCTAGCAGAGATGGTATCTGATAAAGAAATGACCTTTGTTATTCTAAATGCATTGATCAATGAACAAGGTAATCTCATATCTATTGAGGAAGAAGAAGTTATCCCATTCATCAAATTATAGTCTCTATGCAAGGTAGAGGAAGAGAGGTTAAAGAAAGTGAGTGACAAAAGATCAAATGAAAGGATCAATTAGTAACAAGAATAAAAGGGAAGTTTGGTAAATTTGGCCCTCAAAAGAAAAAGAAGGACATGGCTAAGGAATAGTGTTATAAATGTAAAAAATATGGGCACTATAGAAGATATTGTACTAAAATGAACAATAAAAAGAGAAATAAGGAAGAAGCCCATATTACTGAAGAAGAAGAGCCTGAGACAAAGAAGCCTAAGAAGAAGTGAAAGAATCTCTTATGTTGTCGATAGCATTGTAAATAAGATAAAATTCATGGTAAAAGTAAGAGCTTGTGATATATGATGAATGTCTCAAACAAAGCCTATGAAAGTCAACTATGTAGGGTATAGCTCTTAGAAACCTCATTGAAAAACTCAAGTAATAATTATAGAAGTCATCTGGAAAAAGGGTTATCATACAAAAGATAACATCAGCAGGATAAAGGATATACCAAATCCTCAAAGATTCTCTGATGAAATCTTAAAATGAAAAGATTCAATTATATATAGGAAAAGTAAGTGTTTCTTCAATAGTTCCAATCTTGTGGGATTCATATAATGAAGGTATGATAACATGACAGTGAAGCAGATCAAGGGAATGAAATTCCTTCATTCAAAGGAAGTTGTTGTAGGAAGTATGGATGGCCCAAAGGAAAAATGAGGTATGTATGCACAAATCTAATATTGTGAAAGTCATGTCATATGGTTATAAATAGTATGGATCATTGCTCTTAAAAGGCATGTTCGAAGAAGGAAACTCCTCCCTCAAAAAGATGCATGATTTACATATTTATTAGATTAAATCAACACAATATGTCCTCATATGAAAACATGAGGTGTTATGATTACAATTGAGGAACTCTGAAGCTCCTGGAAATGAAGAAAGGAAGGAAGAGATCATGAAGTTGTGCAACTATGATAAAGGAAGTCAACATTCGAAGGACCAAGACGATTTGACTATGAAATCCCCCAGAAAGATATGAAGACTCGAATACAAATCTGGAAAAAGATGAAGACCCTTGACAATACATATCTTTAAGGAGATGTGTCAACATGTATGCAAGATGTTGACGCCTACAAGAAGATGCCATGATGACAGGCCATCACAAGGTAATTATGATTTAAGTATTCATTAAAAAAAACTAGCATTTGGATGGGCATATGCAGTACTATTGAAGGGAATAACTATGAATGTCTTCATGAAGAACCTTCAAGAAGGATGCAAGAACCTTCTAGAAAAGAAAGCCTGATAAAGGTAGAAAAACATGAAGAAACAATAGATGAAGACTAATAAGATCACTTTCTGATGAAAGGAATGATGACATGGCTGATGGATGAAAGTAATGGATGGTCTGTGCCCTATGAAGAAATCCCCAATAGATGAAAACTCTGCAACTAGAATAAAAATTCATGACATCGAAGAAAGAAATTCTCCAAGCAGTTTGTCCCTAGTTTAAGAGGGAGCCTGCAAATTTTCTTACTTGGAAGAAACTTAGAAATTCCTAAGCCAAGAGGGAGCTTAGGTACATTCCTTGTTTAGGAATGAGTAAATTCCTTATGAAATAGTTATGTCCTCCCTAATTGAGAGGGAGAGATAGAAACATCATTCTAGTCTTCACCTGGGAAGACAGAATGTGAGGATTGGGTAATCATTTAGCATCCTATACTCTTTTAGGATAAGATAGGACATCCAATAGATGATTAGTCATGGAGGACTGATATTATTTAAGGGTTGGGGATCCCAAGATAATAATAGTCCTCATGGGACATATCCTGAGTACTCGAGTAGGGTATGTTCCAAGAGAGACAATGATGAGGGTGTCTATAAATCATTGGTATCGCCAGCATTGTGCTTTGATCATGTGGATAGAGTTGTTAATCAAGGCCTTGCAATATAACAATGCTGGTCGATATGATGCTAAAACAAATGGGTTACCAATACAATTCTACTTACAAGAAATTATTCAGATTGAGAATGACCAAGTACATTATGAACACCTCCCTAGTTAAGAGGGTGTGTTGAAAAGTGTAACTAGTTTCGGTCTTTATAATGACATATGATTGTGATTTTATGTAACGAGATGTAAAGAAGAAAATTAAAATATTGTAATGCATCATGGGTTTCATGAGCAAGAGATTTTATTTTTTGAGTCAAGACTCCCATTGAGAGTCTTTAGGGATTTTGTCATCTAGAATAAAAGAGTCATTATCATGTAATGAAGTCATATTACACATTGTAAAGAGTTACACTTGTCTATATAATATAGTCCTCCAATACCTTGTCACTAACTCACTCCAAGTCGGCCTAAAACGAATGAAGAACCTAGAAAATGAAGTCGAATTCCATACAAGAGATCATGTCGGCCTAAAAGACATGAGATGAAGTCTATATATAGTCTCACTCAGCCTCACTTGAAGTAAGCAATTCGGTGAAGAAGAGAGTCGAGAAAAGAAGTGTGAAATAGTCATCTAAAGAAGCCTCCATACCTACATAGTCAAGAAGAAGAAGAGCGAAGGAATTCAAGTATTGTTTTCGGATTAATTTCTCTCCTTCATACGAAGATAACAGAATCAAAGTGATCCAAAAGAAGTCGAAGAAACTAGTAGGACTAGACCTCACTTAGAGAAGTCAAGTCAAGAATTCTCTCTCTTGAGACTAGAAAGAAAATAAAGACAATATAGGGTTTCTGTGGTGGGGTGTCAAGTCTACAAGAAGAGACCGAGATTTAAAGAGAGCCAAGATCCAAAGAAAAGAAGTCGGGCAGAAGAAAAGATAGGAAGTAGGGAATTATCATAAAAGAAGAAGAGGTTAGTGACAAGGGTCTTGGAAGAACACTAGACTTAAGGGTCGTTGTCACGGTCTTGGTATTCATCAATTGAAGATCTATATGAAGAATTTTCTGATTGGGTTTTCCTCTCAAAGAGTGAGAGGTTTCGGCCTTGGATGACAAGCCTACATACTATGTCACTTGTCTTCTATTATTTGGTAATTGTATTGATGAAAGGAACACATTAATAATATAACAAAAATAAGATCATAACTAAAGAAGTATATCACAAGCAATTATCAAGAAGAAAAATCTCCTTATTATTAATGCCCTAGATTTCTCAATACACCATATGGAGGATGGGAAGGAATTGATAGGTTGACTTAAGACTTCCCTTGTTCAGGGAATAAAGGAAAGGTTGATCTGACAATGATTAAAAACATTCCAAAGGAAGCAACGAGTTACTAAGTGAAGGATTTTCAAAGATAGAACAGTAAGCCAATGGGGCAACTAGTCAATTATTAGCAACACATGATGGATGTGACTCACAAAGGTGTTAAAAAACTAAATAGGACTTCAATATGGATCTAAAGAAACATAATGGGACATAAAGGTTATTCATTGTAGATGCTCTAATAAAGGGTAACTAAGTGAGCTGCCATGAACTAAACTGAGTGCTTAAGGAGCACAAGGCTCTCTTAGAATATACCAAGGCATAAAAATGAGGGATTTTGGGGGGTAGTTAGTCTCACAAAATTATTAGAAGACATTCATGTGGCTCCAACTTCGCTATCAAGACAAGTTGGACTTTGGATCTAGAAGGGGATTGAATTTCATGGGCACCAAAATGCAACGAGGGTCACTATTCTAAGGTGCCTATGTTAGGAATGCTCTAACACTTGATAGATGGAAAATGCATAATATGTATGGGTTGGTCCATCTACCAAAGTTTGGGGGTCCCTATAGGTAGCTTTCAAGGTATGGTGCACAAATGCAAGGAACAAAGAAGAAGTGTTATATGCTAAATGCCAACAGAAAGAAGCCTAATGGAGACCCAAACACATGAATGTATGTGGTTATTCATATTGAACCACCCATAAGTATTTATATACAAGGACAAGGTAATACCCAAGTAATAGCTACAAATGAGTGGAAATTCATGGTAAATGAAAGCATGCTTAAAGGCTTCATAGAAAAATGGCTTCTGATTGAAGTGTCAAAGCTAAAAGAGTTGCAAATAGGAGCAAAGGGGATAAAGACAGGTTTCTTAATGCTTCTTCAAAAAATGATGTCCTAGTGCTCCATTGGATTTCCTCTTTGTTTCTAGAGATTCTATCCCATAAGCCTACCCACCGACCTATGACAGACAAATGATAGACTTCCTACATACCCCTAGTGACCCAAGTGCAAACATATATAAAAGAGGAGGAAGGGGATACACATACCTTGATTTTGAATGTTGATCATAGATTTTCCTTGATTGGTAATCACTCCAAAGATCTAGTCCTTAGCTTTTTTCATTTATAACTTACAAAAATATACCAAACAATATCCCAAATCCTACTATCCTTCTCTAAACAATGGTTAGCACCATAAATCACAACATGACAAATAAATAACATGCATTAATTTGAAGATAAACAATAAGTAAATGAGGTCAATGTAGTATCATTACATTAAAAAAGTGCCTATAGTTGATGTGGCACCTCCCTTCCCCTTTACCGAAGGATCCTCCTCTCATCAACACTCACAGTCAAGCTTCATTGTAGGTTCTAACTTATCTCAAGTTTGAGCTCTCATAATTTCGATAAAATATCCTTACTTCTTCATTGTTCTCCCTTTGTTTTATGGAAGATCTTTGCTTTATAGTTGCTTTGACAAGGTTGAGAAATGAATCTATACATATTTTTAACTTGATTTGGTCTAGTGTTTTCATTATTATCCTCCATTTAATCAATTTTTGACCTTGTTAGACCCTAATCTATTCGATATAGTAACCCTACCAATTTCAATGCTCTTTGTTTGAAGGTTTGGTGCACTCAATTCTTCTTGCCAAGCTACTTGTAGCATCACAACACTCTCTTCAAGTGTCCCGGGAGTGTTAGAGGGTGAAATATATAATTTTCTTGGGGTTTTGACAAGGCTTATGCTACATCTTTGGCTTGGCTTTCTGCTTATTCTCTAATGGACTCAAGGAAGTGCCAATTTGAGCTATAACAAGTACACCATAATGTATGAGGTTAAATGAGAAACTAATGGCCGAGATGCATTACATAAATATAGTAAGTGTGTTAGTTGAAGGGAGACAAAGGTCATTAAATCTATCAGTACCTGCAAAAGCGAATAACCAGATACATATGATATGCATCCCTGAGGTACACATAACCATACTAAGTACAAAATGAATAGAGCATGGTCTTCAACATGATAAATTTTGGATCCATAAGAGAATATGCAAGATCATGGCTATGAAAGAGAGTGCATAGTGGACCCTTGACATCAAATTCTGATCATACCCATGAAATAGTTACAAGGTGGATCTATGTCATAATATATATCATAAGGACAATAGACATCAAGGAGAGTGCCTAAATTTGATCCTCAAAGTGCATAAGACATTCTCCATCATAGCATGGGTGAGACAACATGCATGAGTGAGGTAGGCCAAATTACCAAGGTCTTTGTCTCATACAATGGTACAAACCTACGACATGTGAATGAATGAGATACTGTCAAGCATGTAGGGGAGTGTCTAATTACCATACATTGAGGGATCATATTAACATATGCAAGGGGGACCCTCATTGATGAATGTTGCCAAGGTACCTAGTACAATCTACCAAGTGTGAATAGATGTGTTAATATCAAACACTTGTGGAATCAATTAAGATGGGCCAGTGAGGAAAAACTACTATCAACTATAAGGAAGCTTGCCACTAAGGGTTGTAAGCTCCAAACAACTATCTATTTTTTAGATCCACTTTCAAGATAATGAGTTCACATTGATGGTAAGAGATCAATTGAAGGAGGGCCTTGATGTATCCCCTATCATTCAATGTGAAAAAACACCAAGATGTATTTGAAAATAGTTGATGAAGTTTTATGCACAACTCATATATGGATGGTGAACTCAAAATTTTAAATAAGACTGCAAATGTATGACTCTAGCCTAGACTTCCCTTGAACATATTTTGGCACAACACAAATGTGAACTTGGCAACTTATACTAAATAATGCCATGTAGAACACAACAGTGACGCAAGAGGTATCATCATAGCCCATATGACTATAAGGGTAACCAATTGGGTGAGATATTAAATCTAGGTAAGGAGTTACTTGACTCATTTTGATGGTTTGGCTCTAAAGCTAGTCTAAGACCAATTGTAGGAGAAGAGCTCAAAATAGATGCCATGTTCAAGGGTAACTAACAAATTCCTTCATAGAATGAAAATGGATAATACTTCCCCACCCACCCCCACCTTTTGTATGGTTGATCCCCTTAATAGTTTTACGAGCATGAAAGAGAAGACAAGTAAGGATGATATCATATTTTTTGTTTAACTTCAATGGTATTGAGAAAGAGAAAAGTGTACTAAGATACATGTTTTTTTTAGGATTTTAACAAGCCCAAAAAAGAGGTAAAAGTGTGCATGTGTCCTTGTCATAGTTTGACAAGCATGAGAAAATGGAATTAGTATGTTTTTCATCTTTCAAATTGGATAATGAGGAGGAAAGAACAAAAATAACCTTGGAATTTTCATTGGTTTTACGAGCATTGAAAGACTAGAAAAGGAAGCTTAGTTTTTTCATTATTTAACGAGCATCAAAATATCATATTTTGGAGAGATAAGTGGCATGACAACATGCATCTAATTCTAACGATGACATAATTTACCTAATAAAAGTAAAAGTAGAAGAAAAATGGTCTAGCAATGGAAGTCCACTCATCGTAGTAGCCTATCTAGAAGTTTGAGATAGGTTGAAAAATGGAGGCAATATTAATGCAAACGAGTGGACTTCCATTGCTAAATAGCATTATTTTAATATACAACAATACATTGAATACCATATGTATGGGTGACCATAAAGCAACATAAACTTTTGATTAGGAACCCCTTCTTTTTACAAGGTATGGCCATAAACAATATGAAGAGAGATTAATGTGGCTTAACTTCAATGTCATGTAAAGCTCTAAAGAGAGTTCCTATACATACAAATAATCATAGCACAGACACCAAGATGGAAATAAAGTGCTAGTTTAGGGTTGTCATGAAGGGTAGGAACTGTCTTGCAAGTTAAGACGTGAAAAAAGGCAAGGTAAATGTCACAAACACATAGGTTTATACCTAAGGTAGAGTGAAAAAGGTACATGTGAGGTCAATAATGCATTAGGAATATTGATGTGAATCCTTTCCCTATATGCCAATTTTGATATTATACCTTAATTATAGTGTGCGTCGTAATAGAAAAATTCCACATTTCCCTTTGAAGACCATCCAAAAAGGACTATCCCTATGGTTAAAACACACAACGAAAGAAAAAACATGGATTGGCTAAGAACAATACCATATATTTTTGAATTTTTTTGTTTCATATTTTTGTGGATTTTATGATGCAATATGTAGATATATATTGAGTATGACACAATCATAAGGATCATGCCATGTAGTGCCCATTGTTAGGAATGGGCCAAGGATTACTACGAACATGTGTGAACTCATAAGTTATTTATGGCAACATATGGCACACCATGTTGAGGCCACACAACAGAAAATCATATTTCCATATTCCAAAAGGTTCATGATTCTAGTGGGATCTAAGAACAATGTCACTGTCAAGAACTACTCAAGGACATAAATGATGAGTAGTCTCATGAACTAGTACAACTTCTTGAAGAGGGTCATCAAGACACAATGGAGGTACAAGGCACTCGTCGCTAGGGGGATTAAAGTGGATAATTCGGGGGCAAGTTCAATACCAGAAATATTAGACTTGACTCAATCCAAGGGTGGCACTTCACTGACTGACTGAGGAAATGACATGGACCGATTCAACATTTTGTTTTCCAAACTCCACCATTTCCAAATCTAAGACAATAGATGCATCATCAAGGAGTCACATGAAATTGATGGAGTGGTGGCCCATGTGGGTAAAGTAGCTTGATCATATTCCATGTGAGGATGGAGTTTATGATGAGTGTCAAAAAAGGTTGGCGAGATTGTCGAAGAGGCAATCACTTCTGCAATAATTGGCATTATGCCACCATGAGATTTCTCTTTTGTTAGCAGCACCCAAGGGTGAGAAGCTCTAAGGGATTCATTGGTGAAAAAATATATCATGTTAATGGTGTTGGGAAAAATACTGGGGTGAATTAGTATTTTAAAACTCACTTAAACTTTCCTTTTCTTATTCATATTTTTGTACGTGACTTTACTGAAAGAAACCTGCATATGTACGCGACTATAATGCAGACAACTAATGTATATCCAGTTAGCTAACTTTTCAGTTAATCCATCATATGTTTAACTTGAACCAGTGTATCAGTACTTCATTAGGCATTAATTAAACAATAACCATGTGCAGTAAGAACAAAATAAACCATCACACATAAGCAACACATCATCACACATGAACACCAGGCTTTCTAGGTGGAAACCCAATGTGGGAAAAAAACATCGTTGTTGTCGTCTATGTCTTGATCTTTTATTATAAAGAAAACATCTTACAATCTTTTACTAGTGCAAACTCATATTGTTGGCTCAATGGGGCCTGACCCAGGTTCAACATTAACTACGCAAACCAACAAAACCCTATCTGATGGCCCTTTCGGCAACAACCCACGTAGCGCAGGTTGTAGTCTCACTTGAAGCAATATTGGGGGATACAGAACTAGGTTTCTACATCCAAAGGTCAATGTGATAGGTTCCTGTGGTTCCCAAGGATTATTTCTATCTTTGTGAACCTTAACCCTTCTGAAACAGATAATTATAGTACTTTACTTAAACAACTTCAAGATCTTCGTGAAGGTCTTTATTCATTCATAACATGCATAAATAATATTGATCTATTACTTTCGCACATTTGATATACATTAATTCATATAAATTGCAACATAGAGCGAAAATACAGAAACTTGCAAAAGTAAGAAATATACACAGATGCACAAGAATTGGCTCACGGTTGTCTTTATTAGATACGACCATTCAAGTACAAAATTATTTTCCCTGCACACTCAACTACAGGGTCTCGCGCACTCAGCCTGCAAACTTACCAAGGTCTCCACACACTCAGCTGCAGGAGCTTTTCCCTTCGCCTAAGTACAAGAAATATACCTTTCATACCTTAGCTTACTTGCCCTTACAAAGATTTATATCCAATATTGCATATTTCTTAGACTCGTTGTGACTCTTCTATTTATAGCCTTACTTTTACAATACCATGGTCCGCGAACCGTGGGTGGGTGTCAAAACCTTCCTATCACCTACCCACCTAAGGGACTAAAGCCTCTTTGACTCTGGCTATCTTTGTGCTCCGCTTCCACATTTCGCTGAGAATTTACATCTTTACAAAAATAAATTACAAAATTTATCAAAATTTATCCTAAGGACCCCTTCCCAACATGCCCCCAACACAATTTGGTGACTCATCCTCGAGTCACTAAGTTGACATTACAATCTTGTCCCGGAGTTCGCAAAATTCCACCTTTAGAACCTGCAAATCGATTGTTCCTTGCATAGCTGCCTATTGTACTTCCTTGATGAGCTTATCTGTAGTAGAGCCTTCCACCACAAGGCCCATTGTCCTTTGTGTCTGTTGGATTCCCTTTAACTTATTATGAATTGATAGAGTGAGCTGGCTAGCTTCCTCCATCCAAGGTTGTGTTCTAGCACTTAGGATGGCCTCTTTCCGGTGCAACTCTTCAATTTCTGTTTGTAGTTTATTTTCTTCCTGTGGCTGTGCAAACCATTGTACTAGCGCAAAATTGTGTGCAGTCAACCTTATCTTGTGAAATTGTTTCTGCTTTTCCCTAAGGTTTGTGCTGATCTTCTGTAGAGTGGGGTCCTCCTGCAGGCATGTCCAAAGCTCCATGGTCTGCTCAAATAATTTGGTGTAGTCCTTGACTGCTACGTCTAATGTGGCCATCCCTTCTTTAATTGTTACTCCCGAACCTCTAGTGGAATGGTTGGCTATAAATTCAACTGCAACTCTGAAATCTGTAGCTAGAGTTCAAATTGGACTCGGTCGATTTCGTCCTTTAATTCCCTAATTGTCGTAACCAACTTCTGTATCTTCTCTATTGATTCTTCTTCTGCAGAAATATTGAGTTTAGGCAACGCATTACAGGCCTGTGTAATTGTTGCTTCCAACTATTGGCTGCAATTCCTCATTTCCTCCAATGCTTGTATCAGTCATGTGCGTCCCTGCTACTTGACAGGTAACACACCATAAGGGTATCTCGCGCTCAATCCAACGATTTTTTCTGGTTTTATAGGGACAAGACCTCCCCCAATGAGGTAGTTCTGATAAACGAGACAATGGTCCTTGTAATGACCCTTACCTTTATACTTTAGCCACCAAACTTCTACGCGCACCTCAGGTTGAGCTTCCTTTCCCTTCTTCAGGCTCTGCAATTCCATGTGCAGGCTTACTAGTTGTGATTGAATATGTTGTACCCCCACATTTGTATCCTACACTGGTGAAGCTTCTAATCTCATAGCAATATCCACTGCTTCTTCTTGTGTTCCTATTTTCTGTTGTGACAATGGAACTCTTAGATGCAGTAAGAGCGAAGCAATATACCAGTCTTTATGCTGAGCATCTGTAATTGTCATATTAGGCCGTTGAATGAAGCATTTTAATCTTTGATCAAAGTCCCATGCAAACTCACTTACCCTTTGTTGAATCTCTTGGAACTCTGTTACAGAGCGAGCCTGAGATTTGGGCTTCTTGAATTAACTATTTAGTGCTTGTTGGGTCTCTAGCATAGTTGCAGTGGGTTTATATGTGCATAACTTAATGTACCAACTCAGCTCTTTGTCATGCAATGTTGTGACTAGCTGCGCTTTCTTCATATTGTCATTAGTGATTTGTTGTGCCATCCATACAGTATCTGTGACAAACCAGAATTGTTCAAGGTTTTCAGTTCCCACACCCTTAAACACAGGCAACTTCATTGTATTTTCCATATTAAATGATGGGGTTGGGGGAGGTAGAGGCGGAGGTGGAGGTGGAGGTGGAGGTGGAGGTGGAGGTTGCTCCTCACTAGTATGATGGTCATTTGAGGTGGCTTGTAAAAGGAGGTAGCTAGTGGATGGATGAGGTATTCTTGTGATACCCTGACATACAAGTTGTAACACACTTTGCGATGTTCTCAGAATATTGCCTTCTTCATCGTTATCAGAAAATCCTAATAGCGGATTGTATTCAGAACCTAATTCTTCATTCCTTCTAAAATTTCTCCCACTTCACATAGTCCCAAACATCAATTTAAAGGAATAACTCACTTTTTTGCACAATAGCATCCTAATCCAAGTCTTTAGAGATTTCATGTTCTTACCTCTTGTTCCTTTGAAGAACCCGCACTCTGCTTTGTTGTAGATGACGAGTGTATCGATCGCAAATTCAGTGACAAATCTTCCCAGAATACAATCGATCTAATGGTTGACGACCTACGTGATGTTATTTTCTGAAGCCTCCAAGCACTTTACCAGTTTAGGAGTCCACACAATAGTTTCGTCAAGCTTCCACGTACCCTGACTATCCGCTAATTTGCACAACCTCTCATGCAATTCACAGGGGAAAGAGTAGAAGAATATTTCGTGTTCGTCTATTTATAGGTATCTATTCAATCGCTCTTCCTTCGACAAGCATGGATTTATGTTCTCCTGAGATGCAAACGCATGCAGTTTTTGGTTGATCCACTTCTCAATTTATTTCTTAATGGGGAACCACTTATCACACATCCCTTTAGTAAGATCATGGTCCCGACAACGGAACTAGTTGTTGGCTTGATGGGGCCTGACCAAGGTTCAACGTTAGTTGATCCAACCAACAAAACCCTAATTGTTGGCCCTTTCGAAACAACCTGTGTAGCGCAGGCTATAGTCCCACCCGAAGTAGTATTGGGGGATGATAGAACCAGGTTTCTACATCTAAAGGTCAATGTGATAGTTTCTTGTGGTTCTCAGGGCTTATTTCTATCTTCGTGAACCTTAACCCTTCTGAAACAAATAATTACAATAATTTACTTAAAAAACTTCCAGATCTTCACGAAGGTCTTTAATCATTCATAACATGCATAAATAATATTGATCTATTACTTAACCAATTTTTTTGAAAAAACCGGTGCGGAAGGTAAGCGATGGCGTCGAAGGTTTACACGGCGAACGGATCTCTGCAACCCAGCGAGCTGTTCGCCTTCTCCGCATCTGAAGAGGCTTTCGTCAAGCGCGAAACTTGGCGTCCCGTCCATTCCTCGGAACCCAATTCCTGGAACTTTTTTACAGTTTTTCTGCTTGCAAAGGGATTCAAAGATTTCTGCTGTTTCAGGGTCTCCTCGCCAGCGAAGTTCGTAGTTTCGAAAAAGGAAGATGTTATCAGCTTCAGCGCCGAAGGTATTGAAGGCTTCACACTCCATCATGGCGCTCGAAACACTATACGTGTAAGGGAAGGGGAGCATTTTCTGAGGAAGGTTTTCAGCGGCATCCAAGCAGAGGGATTCAATGTCACAGATCTGCGCATTGGGGTCACAGATCTGCTCATTGGGGTCACAGATCTGCGGTTATTACAGATCTGCTTTCATCGAATACCCAAGATCCGCTGTCAAGTTTCCGACCCTGCTTCTTTTTCACCCATTTTATTCCAAGCTGTGTCTGCAGGGTCAAGGCTCTGTTCTGAATCGGGCGTCCTGACCTTGGATGGTAGTCAGTGGCTTAGATCTGTAATCAAACCATCAAATCAGAAGCCCAGCAGATCTTGGATCTTTAACAAAACCCAGATCTATGGGCAAGCTAACATCAGGCGGCAAGGTCAATCAAGCTCATCTCTGAAGCAACTCTCTCTCTTGAACCAGCCAGATTTGCCTGAAGATTCCCCTGCGTTTTAGATCCAAGTCAATCTTTCAGGTAAAACGACATTGTTATGGGTGCATGCAGCAGATCTTGTGCAGGATCTTCTGCAAAAATTGGAATGCAGGCTGGGGATCCCCTCCTATTGCCTTAGACTTATTTATAAGGGTAAGCAACTTATGCTACCCCTCTCTCTCTCCTTTTACAGCATTCAAAAGGACGCCTCCATTAGGGCTTCTTTCCATTTAAGAGGTGGCTCCTCAGGGCAAACCTCCTCTGCCCCATCTTTCTCGTACAAAGACGCAGCACGCAAAAACGTTGCCCAACCTCAGGCTTCTTCTAAAGCAGCACAGCTAAACAGCGTTCCAAAGCCGTTTCTGGTTGACAAAGCAGAGGAAATTCCCTCCATTAGCTTCTCCAACCCTAGGGTTGAAAACAGGTATCAGATTTTTGCAGAATCAGCACTCATATGCAGATTTAATGGGCTATGGCCTCGCACAGTAGATCTTTATCAATGGGTCCATTCCTCTTGGACTAAAAAATGCAAAATCCTCCTATGTTCAAAAGGTTTCTTCCTAGTGGTTTTTTATTCAAGCAAAGACTACCAGAAAGCCTTAACGGGAGGCCCTTGGTTTTGGGGTTCGGCTGGGCTTTTTCTTACCCCCTGGTTTCCTGATTTCGACCCTTCTACAGCAGTGATCTCCAAGCTTCCCATTTGGGTCAGGCTCCCGAATCTTCCGACACATTTATGGGATTTCACTGTCTTCCTAGCCATTGGAAATACCTTAGGACGATACCTCGCTACAGATACCTCCAGAAGGGACAATGGTCTCTTCACTTACGGCAGACTGTGTGCAGAAATAGATATCAACAAAGGACTGTTGGATCAGATTAACCTCAAATTTGGAGATTTCCATTGGACTCAGTCACTGGATTACGAGAATACAGCCTTCCGCTGCCTCCACTGTCATCAAACAGGGCACCTCCAGAGTACATGTTCGCAGTTTAAAGATAAAAAGAAGAATCTTAACCGTAAGCCCAAAACCAAAAGATGGAATCCTTTTGAGCCTCCTCGTCCGTTGGGCGACTTAGACTTCTCGAGCTCGGAGGAGGACGAATCTGATGCAGATGAGCAGGTTGATGAGGACATTGAAGCTGATATGCAGAGTGAGGAAATTCTGAGGGACGATCCCTCAGCGGTTCCGGAGGTTCCCTCTAACTCTCAGATCTCCCAGAAGCGCTCTCACCTCTCTTCGTCTTCAGACTCTGAGAAGGATGCTCAGCCGTCAGAACAAAATAATCTACAACTTGTTTCGAGTCAGCCAAGCTCCACTGGGTGGATAAAAGTGAGCAAGAAAAAAGGCAAAAAATGTCGGTATGTAGAAAATAACCCTTCGGGGTAGCTTCTCTGCTCAGCTTTTTCAGATGTAATCCTTGCTATCTAGGCCCATTCCCGTGTCTCTCTTTGGAATGAGGTTGAGTCCCATTCACCTCTGGTTCCCTTGTCTCTCTACTCTGACTGTTTACAGGCTTGATTGTACTATATTTTTTCCTTTCTTAATAGATTTAGTCTTTATCCAAAAAAAAAAATAAAAAATAAATAAATAAATTGATCTATTACTTTCATGCAGCCAATATACATTAATTCATATAAATTGCAACATAGAGCGAAAATACAGAAACTTGCAAAAGTAAGAAATAACACACAGATGCACAAGAATTGGCTCAAAATTGTCTTTATTAGATATGATCATTCAAGTATAGATTTGTTTTCCCTATGCAATTAGCTGCAGGGGCTTACGCACTCAGCCTGCAGACTTACCAAGGTCTCTACGCACTCAGTTGTAGGAGCCTTCCCCTTTGCCTAATTATAGAAAACAAACCTTTCCAACTTTAGCTTACTTGCCCTTACAAAGATTTCTATCCAATATTGCTTATTTCGTAGACTCGTTGTGACTCTTCTATTTATAGCCTTGCTTTTACAATACCATGGTCCGCGGACCGTGGGTGGGCCTCAAAACCTTCCTATCACCTACCCACCAAAGGAACTAAAGCCCCTTTCACTCTAACTATCTTTGTGCTCCGCTTCCACATTTCGCAAAGACTTTACATCTTTAAAAAAGGAAATTACAAAATTTATCAAAATTTACCCTATGAACACCTTCCCAACACATACCAACATGTAGGCACCCACCTATAGAAGGCTACAACTTTCTCTCATTTTCGAACACCCACTGGAAGGGAGCTCCAACCCCCTAATCTTGTTTACCGACACCCAACGAAAGGAAGCTCCAACCCCATGATATGATTTACCATCTACTACTGGAAGGAAGCTTTGACTCCCTTACTGAAGGCTCCAACCCTCAGCACCATCGTGGACCACATTTCATAAATTTTCACACTGGATCCACCTATTACAAATCATCACAACTTGTAGACAAATTCTCATCAAATTTTCAGATTAGACCCACTACCATCATTTAAGCCCAATACAAAATATCAAAACTGAAACTGGTCACTACAAAAAATCACTTAATCATTGAACTAATGGAATCAACCAATCACTGAACCAACTGAGACCCAAATTAATCAACTTATTCTCAAACAGCCAAGGCAGTTAGATCACTGTAACCAGAATACTAATATTGAACCCAAACATTGCATCAACTTACTGAACCAACTGGAAACCTTGATCAATAAAATGTCACAAATATATACTCTACTTTACTTTAGCAAACCCACGTGTATACGCAACTTCCTTGAAACATACCCGCATACAGATCTCAAAACATTAAATATTGAAACTGAATCATTGTCATTCTAAAACACACACTGAGTTAAACCTTGAACCAGTGAATCAATCTAAAATAACCATAGAACCATCAAAGGTCTTAAATCATATATATATAGTTAGTAGCATCATCACTCTCCAATCATTACTGTTAAACCCATATCATCAAGTAAGACTGCATTGACAGACAACAGAAACACAAAAAGACTGCTTAGACTGATCAAACATCTTATTCAACAAAACCCTAGCTTATATACGCTCTTTCCTCAAAACACTTCCATGTGTATACATATTTTTTAGGAATCAAACCCCCGTATAGATCTAAATAGATACACGACTTACCAACATTAAACCCGCGTATGTACATGCCTTTCGGGTTATCAAACCCACATACAGATCTACAATTATTGACTTATAACTTTGTTGCACATCATATCTTCATAACAAACCCATCTCTCGGCATACATAATAGAACATGTGTCATACATGATTGTTACAGATTAAATCAATCCATTATCAATGTAGTCATTTCATATCTATTAGATTTTATCCATCATCAAATTCCCAGGTGCATGCCTAGTTTCATATCAAACAACTCATTACTAGCCCTCTACATGCACACTTGCTTCAAATCTAACTATTCATGAAATATTCATCAATTTCACACCCAAATACTTTTATCTTCATCTCCTTATATATCTTAGCCCTTATCCAATACCATAGGTCAAAACCACACTAATGCAGATGGTATTCTTTGAAGGGATCAAATATTCGTTGTTGGGCTCAATACTATGGGTCAATACCATGGTAAGGACCCTTGGTATTTAGAATACCTACATGATGCGGAAAATGTACGCATCTTTTATTCTTCATACCTGCGTATGTACGCGGCTTTGTTTCATAGAACCCGTGTATACTTCTTCAAACTTCATCTTTATCATTCCTTTATCTCTGAAATGATATTCCTTTGTCCAATCTTTCTTTCACCTCCGTACAGGCCTCAAGGCTCATCCTGTTACCATCATGTTGACATGTTTATTAAGTAGGTTGTCATCAAAAAACAACTCATCAATTAGGTTTCCATCAAGTACAACACATTATTCATAATGCCAACAATCTCCCCCTTTGGACTTGATGGAAACCACTTTGATTTTTGGTCACCACCACCTATAGGTAACTGTAAACATATCTGTAGATATACCACCAAGCTTCTCTACCCCTTTGACATCAAGGGAAAAGGGCTGACCAATGCTGAATGAAGGCTTCTCTCCTTTTTTGGACATAAGCATTGTAGATCTAATCTGTTGAGTATGTACATTGAATATTGACCATGCTCCCCCTAAGCACATGTTGAATTTTCTGAAGATATACAAAGAATTACATGACTCTATGACTCAACCAGACATGGCCTTTCCTATCACCAATGACTCATGCTTACATTGATTACCCAATATAGTGGGGTTAGAAACTACATCACATGCCCAAAAGATGGGATTACATGACTTAACCACAATAGTCCATACATGACTGAATTTTACAATGATTGTATCATAGGTATTGTTACACTGAAATTTGTCACCATGACTATCTGCAGTTAATATGGCTCCATCAATAGTCATATTATCCTCCTTGTCAAGCCTTATACCTCTGCTCTCCATGTCAAACTTCAAAAAAGAGAGAAAGTCATAAAAAATCATGT
>APFE031119695.1:451787-463829 GCA_000404065.3 Pinus taeda | reverse complement strand
AGGAAAACTCTTGCTGGACCCTGGGAGGACCTTGCACAACACCAAGGCTCAGGTTGTATTGGTTTCTTTTGTTTCCTTAATACAAATAAGTCCATTCTTCTCAATGATTTGTTGTTAATGAATTGTTTCATATACTCCTTGGTCTATATGTTGAATATGTTTTGTTTTATGAGATATTCAGGTGTTATGTAATCGTTTGATTGTTAGTGTATGCAGGTTTCGAAGTGAAGGAGGAGATCATATGGATCGGCGAGGCTAGACTACTACAATAGCGTTGGACTTCAGGTAGGATCGAAAAACACTTGGTTTCTCATATGATAATGCATGTTTAGAGAAGGATTGCTCTTAATTGTCTTGTTTGTCACTAGAGAGTCTTAGAATCCTAGGGAGGTTAGTTTTGTCAGCAAAAATAACTCTTTCTGCATGACAGGTATTTACATGACCTTTACATCAAATGACATATATGACATTTACAACCAAGACCAAAGACTTATATAGTAAGATTGCAAGACCAATATAGTCTTCAAAAACCACATATACTATCTAGGATCTACACCATAGACAACAACAACATTAACTCATCATCGATATGCAAGATAACACAATTTTAGCTTCAATATCATCAACCTGTGACCAAGGATGCATCAGCATAAGATTTTTCCTTAGATATCAATTATCAACTCATCCTCTTTACCTTATCAAGGTCAATTTGATCTTCCCCTTAGTAGAAGGGTCTCAATCCATGTTCATTAAAGCAAAGCATATATTTTCATGCATTAACTAAGCATATGCCATGTCTCCAAGTATCATCTAGCAGATATAGCAGAAAATATCAATAACCACATCTTCACAAAGTTATTTGCATCATATCATGTACATGTAGCTCATGTAAGAATCATAGGCATCATCCATGACAACAACATCATCATCAAATAATCATAACAAGGTCTACACAAAAATCCCCAACATATCATACATTTATCATCATAAAAGAGATTTCTATCATGCCACATTTGATAAGCACCAGCCATGATTAGCAACTCATTCATCATTATTCAAGAACCTCAACAACATAAGTAGCATCACCATTGATAAGCATCATTATGTACCAAGGAATTCTAAAGCAAACATAATGCCAACAATGTATTATTAGAAGCATAACAAATGCAACCCCTGAACCTGTGCTAACCTTTCACTATCAGGTCTGATCACAACAACTCATCCATCTGTAAGGTCATCAAAGCAACTTCATCAATTAGTAAATACATGTTATCAAGCCAATACCACTTCTAAGTAGCACCCACAGACTATAACCATCAAAACAAGAAAGCCAAATAAT
Source organism: Pinus taeda (assembly GCA_000404065.3). Classification (NCBI taxonomy): domain Eukaryota; kingdom Viridiplantae; phylum Streptophyta; class Pinopsida; order Pinales; family Pinaceae; genus Pinus; species Pinus taeda. Next base: position 462,490 of record APFE031119695.1, on the reverse strand, counting down.
AATCGTCTGAAGTATATCAGAGCCTTTTCCTGAGTCTGTCCCACAGTTTCTTTGTCATAGTAAAAAATAGACAATTGTTCAGATTAGAACTCACATATATACGTGACTTGTATTCATAGGATCCACATACATAAAGTAAAATATTGAAACTTCACAACTTCGGCTCCCTTTGAGCGTTTACTATATGTACCTGTTCACCACTACTACACCAGATGCACTTTCAGTTATATAAGCAAGATGAATATCAAAACAACTGTGGAAATCATCATCAAGAGAAAACATGTGTATTAATCCCCCTAAGATTACACATCACTGATCCTGAGGACCTTATAATCATCTTATGTTCTCATGAGGTAATGTACCTCACTTCACTTCTGTATTCACTGTTAGAAGTATTCTTTTAAGAATAATGGTCTACAGTGGGCACCCTCTTCTTTTACTCTTTGTTTGAATCCTCCTCATATCTGTGAGATTTTTTTTCTTCAATCACATATAATTTGTCTGGGTTTCTATATCCTCTTGCTATGACTTTTCCAGATTCTTCATCCATAACCTTGCACTTGGTTTATGTAAACACAATTACATGTCCTTTATTTTCCATTTAACCTACACTTAGAATATTCTGCTTTAGCCCTTGAACTAATAAAGTGTCAGCTGCTCTTCTATGTTTATTAATTATAGATCTACCTTTTCCCAAAGCTTTTGTTGGAGCATTATTTCTAAGAATAACCTTACCATATTAGTTTTTCTTGAGAGACTCCATCTTACTCTTATCTCCAGTCATGTGACGAGAGCATCTGTTATCTATGTACCATTCATCTTCTTCTTCAAATGAGCATAGAGCAAGACCACACCTTATTTATTCTTCTTATTTCTACTTATTATGAAAAATGTTGGTGGATCCATTTTTTTCAGGTCTTCTGACATCAATATTCTTATCTGGTTGCTTGCCATGGTTTCTGAGGTGATTCATGGATTTGTTCTTGCATTCTTTTGCTATATTTCTGAACTTGTTACAAGAATATCATCTTATATGAGTAGAGGAATCATAATATTTATGTTTCATATTCCTTCTATTGCAATCAATAGCTTTGTGACCAAATATATTGCAAGCAAAACAATATCCTTTAAAGAAGCCTAAGTACCTGGAAGTTGATGATCTTTCTACAAAGCGGTTATTTGCTTGTGATTGAAACTATCTACTTCTGCAATTAGTTGCAACATGTCCATAATTATGACATATAAAACATTCAACATTATTGATCATATGAGAAAATCGATTAACATTAGGAGTAAATGATTTTCTTTGAAGATTCACTTTCCTTGATTTTTTATCAGGTTGACTTCTTATCTCTTTGTTGAGTATTTCAGGTTTTTCATTGTTACCGTTTAAATTCCTTGCCTTTGCTTGTGAACTAGATTCTACTTCAACAATTTCATGAAAACCAAGACCAAATTTTATGGTGGGAGACCTTTAACTACTAAGAATATTATCCAAAATCTTAGTGCTATCTTGAAATCCCAATTGTTTATCTTTTTCTTCTAATTTATCTTTTAGAATGTTTACCTCAACCTCCATTCTTTGATATTGCTTTTCCTTTTCTAGATACTACCTCTTTATACCTTCTTCAACCCTTCTTCATTCTTGCACTTGCTCCTTTAGTTTGAGAATCTCATCTTTCAACCCATTTTCTTGTTCTTCAAATGCTTGAAGTAGTTCCTCATTCCGCTTATCTGATTTTTCAAGATCTGCTCTTAGAGAGACAATCTTAGCTTCAAGACCTTCACAATATTGTTTAGGTTCCAAAGAAATACTCATTGATTTAATATGATCCTTGTTATCATATGCCTGCAACTTATCTTTAAGATTAACAATATTTTTCAAAGCAAGATCAAGTTTTGTTCTAAGATAAAAAAATTCTTCTAACTTGTCTTCTTTTGACTCAACAACTCCATCTAACATAACAAAGTTTGTTTTGCTATCATGTTCATTTGTTGACACATTGTTAGATATATGATTACCTCATAATTGCCTTGATGAGGAATCTTTTTTTTTTCCTTTGGGATTTCTTCATGGATTGCTGGTAGCTTATCCCACACTTGCTTTGTAGTTGTATAGTGCATAACCTCATTTAATGTTGAATCAGGTATGTTACAAAAGATTTCACTCAAAGCCTTACTTTTCTTTTGCACTTCCTCATCTGATGGAGGAATATTGGTGTAGCCATTGCATACTAGATACCAAACATCAAGGTTCATTAGATTAGACTTCATCTTTTCTTTCCATTGATGATAGTTATCATTGCTTAGCATAAGCACATCTACATTGATCATTGTTTCTGACATACCTTGATCTTCTACTTTTAGAGGCATCATTTTTCAATCATATTATTCTTTAGAGTGCTTACTTTCACTTTTACCCGCGCAAGTTCAGTTGATTCACTGTCATAATCACTATCATTATTGCATAAACAAGGAAATGGACCACAGTGAGAACAAAATTGCATACCTAATAATTCTTTGTTACCATCTTCATCATTCTTGATTAATAGAAATAATGGTGCTCCCTAACTTGAATATTTGTTGACATCTATAACTATCACTACATCTGATATATCACTGTGAAAGTTTTCAATAAAATTATCCTTTTCTTCTAGGGCATCAAACTAATTACTACTTTTATCTTCAAATTCCATAAGTAATTGACATTCTTGATCAAACTCACCTTCTTCACCATTTGAAAGACCGTCACTATCTTCATGTGTATAAAACTTCTCTTGTTTTCAAACCTTCTCCTATTTATTTTTGCAACTTCTTTCCCTTTCTCGTGATTTTCTCTATGGGGACACTTAGCAGTGTAATGACCAATTCTACCACAAGCAAAACATTTGAAGGAAAAATTACCTTTGAATCTTCCAGTACCCACTTGGAGTTTCTTTACGAAGTTTGCCTCTTCTTCTTCTAATACATAACCTTATTCTTCCTTTTCTTTTTCTTTTGCAGTAGCTTTGAATGCATCTTCTCTGATATCTGAGGGACCCACTTTTCTCATTTCATAGGTTGTTAGAATCCCATGAAGTTGTATAATAGTAAGATTCCTCAAGTCCTGCATTTCTTCTATGGCATAAAATTTTGAATCGAATTTAGGAGTTAAAGACCTTAATATTTTTTCAACTAGTGATGATTCTTTTATTTCTTCACCAAGATTTATCATAGAATTCACGATCTCGTCTACCCTAAGAAAGAAACTTTTGATAATTTTATCATTTTGCATTCTAAGAGTTTCATATTGAATTCTAAGAGTTTGAAGTTTGGAAATTTTTGCCTTGGTGTCACCTTCATAGCTTTGGATGATCTTGTCCCATATAGCTTTTTTCGTATTCAACTGCATGAGTGTGACAAATTCTGATTATGTCAAGCTTCCTAACAAAGCATTGACAACATTTGCATTGGCCTCATATTTCTTCTTTTCTGTTTCATCTATGGGAATGGAGGATGGATATTGATAGCCTCCTTCAACGATTCCCCATACATCTGCTCCAAGTGACTATAAGTAAGCTCTCGTTCTTACCTTCCAGAAAACTAGATTGGTTCCGTTGAACAATAGTGGCCTAATAGATGTTAACCCCTCTTGATTACTCATCTCAATGAATATTTCTTCAAGCAATTAAGCATCTTTCGAAGGACCTGCTCTGATACCAATTGTTGGGAAAAATACTGGGGGGGGGGGGTGTGAATCAGTATTTTAAAAATCACTTAAACTTTTCTTTTCTTACTCATATTTATGTACACGAATTTACTAAAGGAAACCTATGTATGTAGACAACTAACGTATATCTAGTTAGCTAACTTTTCAGTTAATTCATATTTTGTTTAAATAGAACCAATGTATTAGTACTTCATTAGACATTAATTAAACAGTAACCATGTGCAGTAAGAATAGAATAAACCATCACACATGAACACCCAGATTTTTAAGTGGAAACCCAAATGTGGGAAAAAACCACCATTGTTGTCACCTCTGTATTTATCTTTTATTATAAAGAAAACAACTTACAATCTTGAATTAGCACAGCCTCATACCAGCATGCAGACACCCACCTGCAGAAGGCTACAACCTTATCTCGTTTCCTAGCACCCACTGGAAGGGAGATCCAACTCCCTGATCTCGTTTATCGACACCCACCGGAAGGAAGTTCCAATTGCCTGGTCTCATTTACCAACTACTACTAGAAGGAAGCTTCAAATCCCTTAGTGAAAGATCCAACCCTTAGCAACACCATGGACCACGTTTCATAAATTTTCACATTGGGTCCACTTGTTACAAAACATCATAGCTTATAGGCCACTTTTCATCAAATTTTCATACTAGACCCACTACCATCATTTAAGCCCAATACCAAATATCAAAGTTGAAATTGATCACTGTAGCAAATCATTCGATCATTGAACCAAATGAATCAACCAATCACTGAACCAACTAAGACCCAAATCAATCAACTTATTTTCAAACAGCCAAGGTAGTTAGATCTCTGTAACCAGAATACCAACACTGAACCTCCTAGGACTAGTGTATTCCCTCATTGTTAGTGTAAGTGTAGCTCCCTTATTGTTATCGTTGTGCTCATGTAGTCCCCACACTGTTATTATTATGCACCATAGAATCCCACTGATGTTATCGTTGCGCCCTTACATTATTATTGTTATGTCAGCTCTGATTATATTGTGACCCCTTAGACTTCTATATATAGAAAGGAGTTTTTTTCATTTGAATCATCCAATAATTGTTCATTTATGTAATGTAAAGGAGATTTCCCCCTCGAAGATGATAATTTTCAGTCATTTATCTATCTATTTGTGAGTTGGTTGCATAACATTTGGTATTAGAGCTTTGGCTTCTAGGGTTCATTTTCTTCAAAAATGTAATATTGGCATTTTCACTATAACGTTCTTTTCTACGAGGCTTCAGAAGCTGAAATTTTTACCATGTGGAGCCGAAATCTTAAATAACTTCAAGTAAAAATTTCAGATCTTGGTTCACTATATTTTCCGAGATATGATCTGAGGAAGTTAGGGTTTTTGTGGGCTCCAGAATTCTATCTCAAATGGACGACCTAGGGAAAATCGTCATAACTTTCGTTTCAAGAATCAGATTTTACTTCTGTAAAAACTGGTTGAAAGTGCACACATTGTAGTTTTTCATGGAGTAATTTCAGGGCCCAAGGTTGAAAAGGTGGCACGTGGCATAACCAGACCATCGTGGGAGATTTGACATAACTCTTTCTTGAAGAATCCAATATTGATCAGACTTGTGGGGTTGGAAAGAGGACTTAGAGAGATAACATAGGAAGAAATTTTAGAACTTGGAGATCTGAAATTACATAGTTACAATTGTTTCAAGATCGAGCTCCTGAAAGCAAGAAAAAAATGTGTGTGTGTGTGTGTGTGTGTATATTGCATAAATTTTGTTTGAAAAATTAGTTTGAAGTGATTCAAAGGGCATAGTGAAGCATATATATCATTTTTTATTTGAAAATGCCTCGAAGCAAGAAAATGGAAACACCTAGTAAGCAACCAGAAAGCTCTACTATGACCCATGAAGAAGAGGAAGAAATGCAACATTATATATCAAAATTACGAGACCAAGTGCAACAAATTTCTCTCTCACAAAGAGTAACCAAAAATGAAATGGAAGCTAAGATGGATGGTTTGAAGAATGGTTTAAAATTAGACATGGAAGGTTTGAAGTATGGATTAAAAGTAGAGATGGAAGGTTTGAAGGGTGGTTTAAAATCCAACATGGAAGGTTTGAAGGAAGGTTTGACAAAATTGCTACAATAAATGCTTGCTAATGGCGAAAAGATATTAGATGAAACTCATGATGAGAACAAAAGAAATGTTGGTCATTATTTCATAGGTTGTAATGTTGGATTAAAGACCCATCATATTCTAAATATTGATATGAGGAAGTTTGATGGCAAGGACCCGGTAACATGGATACTACAGATGGAGCAATATTTTGATCTCCATAATGTGAAACAAACACAAAAGGTACGGATTGCAACTTTATATTCAGAACCCAATTAGTTTGTATGGTATCGATGACTTTGTTGTCGTAAGCCACTTGCCGCTTGGTCAATTTTTACAGAGGAAATGAGAGCACATTATGAGGATACAAAGAGCAACACCTTCTTTAGCCAATTAATAAATCTCAAGTAAAAGGGTTCAATGGCGGAGCACATTGAGGACTTCCAAAAATTGAATATAAGGGTAGATGATATTCCAGAGGAACATAGGATTGATGTCTTCATAGGGACTTTAAAGTATAACATCCAATTTGAGGTTCACCTTTGGGAACCTGATTCATTGGAGAAGGTATTCAGGTTGGCAAGAAAAATTGAAAGGAAGATTATGGCAACAAGGAATCCTACCACTCACAACTATAAAGATGGAAGTGTTGTTGCCCCTAGCCTTCCACAACCTACAAGGATGACACCACAACAATTGGAAGAAAAAAGAGGAAAAGGGATTTTCTACAGTTGTGATAACAAATACACTAAAGGTCCCGAGTGTGATGAGAATAACTTATTTTACATAGATTGTGAAGAAGAGGAAGAAAAGGAACAAGAAACTTCAAAACAAGAGGATATACACTAGGAACCAACCCTAGAGAAAGAATAAATGAATCTGATCATATCTTATAATGCATTGGCAGGAATTACCACTCAAACTCTCAAGATAGAAGAACATATCAAGAAGAAAAAAAGTAATAGAGTTGATTGATTTGGGTAGTACCCATAATTTTATTCTTTGTAAGATAGCCAAGGAATTGAATTGCTTCCTATACCCAGCACTAGAGTTTCATGTGATGATTGCAAATGGAGGAATTATAAATTACTTTGGAAAGTGCCACAATATCAAGCTAATTATGGGGGAATATGTATTGAATAGTCCAATTCTCTCCATTCCAATGGTTGGTGCTGATGTTGTACTGGGATTCCAATGGTTACAATCTTTGGGTACGATAGATTTTAATTGTCAAGAACTTTTCTTGAAATTTTATTGGTAAGAAAAGGAAGTTGAATTAAGGGATATCACAGGGAAACCAAGAAGATAATCAGCTCTAATGGCATGACAAAACTTCTAAAGAAAGAAAAATAGGATGTAATTGCACAATTATGTTCTCTAGAGGTTCCAACATCGAAATCATCTATTTCTCCATATCTCCAAAAAATATTGGATAATCATTCTATGGTATTTGAGGCTCCCAAAGGCCTCCCACATATTCATGATCATGATCATGCTATTCATTTGATTCAAGGAACTATTCCTCCAAACATCAAGCCTTACAGATATCCTTATGCCCAAAATATGAAATTGAATGTATGGTTGCAAAAATGCTAGAGGCTGGTATAATTCAACCTAGTCAAAGTTATTTCTCTACTCGAGTAGTATTGGTGCACAAGAAGGATGAATCATGGCGCATGTGTCTGAATTATAAGCAGCTCAAAAAGATCACGATTAAAGATAAATTTCCTATTCATGTCATTGATGAATTATTGAATGAATTACATGGAGAATTTTACTTCACTAAGTTGGATCTTCGTTCAAGATATCATCAAATAAGAATGAATACTGAAGACATTCTAAAAACAACATTTAGAAATCATGGGGGTCATTATGAATTTTTGTTCATGCCTTTTGGCCTTACCAATGCACCTTCTACATTTAAAGGTTTGATGAATTCCATTTTCAAACCCTTCCTTAGAAATTTGTGTTAGTATTTTCTGATGATATAATAATCTACATCAAGTCTTGGAAGGATCATGTTCAACATGTTAACATGTTGACAATTATATGAAAAAACCTCGAAATGTTTTGTTGGAGTACAAGAGGTGGAATATCTGGGTCATATTGTATCTCATGAGGGTGTTAAGGTAGGCCTTAACAAAATTAAATCCATTAAGGAATGGAAAATCCCCATGTCCATAAAGCATCTGTGAGGATTTCTAGAGTTGATAGGGTATTATTGAAAGTTTGTTAAGAATTATGGGAGAATAGCAACACCTCTAACAACATTACTGATTAAAGATGCATTTTATTGGACTCCAAAAGCAACTAAGGCCTTTGAATATCTTAAAGAGGTAATGTGCTAAGCACCAGTCTTAGCTGTGCTAGACTTCACAAAAACATTTATTGTGGAATGTGATGCCTCGGGAAATGGAATTGGTGTTGTTTTAATGCAAGAGGGGAGATCCATTGATTTTGAAAGTCATCAAATCAAAGAAAAGTATTTACACAAAGCTATTTATGAGAAGGAAAAATTAGCAATACTACATGCACTTAATGGGAAGACACTTCAAGGTAAAAAAGGATCATGATAGTCTTAAATGATTTTTATAACAAATATTATCTTCAGAAGAGCAACAAAAATGGGTCACAAAGATGTTGGGTTATGATTTTTAAATCATCTACAAAAAAGGGAAGAAAAATGTTGTTGCAAATGCACTCTCAGGAAAGGATGAGGAAGTCAAAGCATTGCTTCATGTCATTTCTATTATCCAACTAGATAGGATAACCCAAGCAAGGGATGAATGGAAGAATGACAAAGAAGTGTGGGCACTCATTCAAAAGTTGCAGTAAGATCCCAATACAAAGATAGCTTATATCTTTGTAAGAATTTTGAACTCAAACAAAAGATTATTCTGGAATTGCACACCTCTATATTAGGAGGACATTCAGGATTTTTAAAAACTTACCAGAGGGTTAAGAAGGAATTTTTTGGGATGACCTTAAATCTGATATTCAAAAGTTTGTGGTGGAATGTTTTGTTTGCCAACAAAATAAAGTTTAGACAATTACGACCCCGAGTTTGTTATAACCTTTACCCACTCCAAGTCAACGTTGGGAGGAGGTTTCAATGGATTTTATCAGAGGTTTACCCAAGTCCGAAGGAAAGACTGTCATCATGGTGGTAGTTGATAAACTTACCAAGTATGCACACTTTTGTGCATTATCTCATCCATTTAAAGCCAATAAAATTGCTACTGCATTTATGGAAACAATTTAAAAGCTACATGGAAACCCAAATATTATTGTAAGCGACAGAGATCCCATTTTCACTGGAAATTTTTGGACAGATCTATTTTCTTGTTTGTGTACTCAATTAGCTCATAGCTCATCTTATCATCCTCAATCTGATGGGCAAACTTAGATAGTGAACAAATGTTTGGAAGCATATCTTAGTTGCTTTGTATATGATAAACAGACATAATAGGTCAAGTGGTTACCTCTGGATGAATGGTAGTATAAGACTTCCTTCCATACTGCAGTGAAAATTACCCCATTTATGGCACTTTATGGATATCATCCACCGTCCATCAAATCATCTTTAAGAGAAAATTCTAAGGTTCAAGCAGTGAAAGATCACATCAAGCATCAACAACAATTTCTCCAACTCTTAAAGGATAACCTCACTTTACACAGAATAGAATGAAACAACAGGCAGATCAACATTGCAACAAAAGAAGTTTTGATGTAGGGGACTGGGTATTTTTATGGCTACAACCATACAAACAAATGTCCCTCAAGCAAGCTAAGAAAGATAATAAATTATCACCAAAGTATTATGGGCCTTACAAGGTGTTGCAAAAGATTGGTACTATGGCATACAAATCGGAGCTTCCTGCATCTTCCCAAGTGCACCTAGTTTTTCATGTTTCATGCTTAAAGAAGGTTATAGAACATAGTTACCAATCAAATGAGAACTATTACCTCAAAACGGATAATCGAGCCTAAAAATTCCCAAAAAACATTAAAAACAACCCAAAAATAAAAAGTGTTGATTTTGCATCACCATTTTTTCAGAGCAAATTTTCAATATTTTTTAAAAATGACAGTAAAAAACAATAAAAGTCATTTTGTTTGGTGCAAAAAACACCTTGAAATCGAAAAGTGTTGATGCCGGAATAATGTTTTTTTTTAGGGTACATTTTCAACATTTTTTAATAATGACATTAAAAACAAAATATTGTGACTCTGAAAAACTTTAAATTTCCAATGTTTTTTTAGCATGACATTAACGACAAAATATCACGTCTTTGAAAACCCTTAAAATTCCAACGATTTTTAAGCATGACATTAAATTTAAAATATCACTTCTTTGAAAAGCCTTAAAATTTCAACAATTTTCAAGCATGGTGCTAAGAAATAATATTTATAATTGTTTTCAACATAACATTAAAGATAAAATATCACAACTTAGAAAAACATTAAAATATTGATAATTTTTCAACCATGGACAAAAAATTATGACTACAAAACAATCTTAAATTTTCAAAATATTTCAAGCATGACATTATGGAAAAAAAAAATTATGACTAAAAAACTTTAAAAATGAACACCTGAATGAAAGAGTTATTATACCAACAGTAATTTTTCTAAAATGTTAAATGTATAGCAGTGTTGAAATCTTAGCCTAAGACAATTTGATACATTGCAAAATAAAAATAAAAAATTCAACTATCAAATTGACACGCCGTGTAGGTGAACTCAACCTATTGTAATGAAAACTTAAAGACCAACCATGAAATTAACACATTGTGGGGTAGACTCGATTTATTATAATGAAAAATTTAAAATCAACTTCAAATTGGACATAATGGGATCGGTTGCTAGACAAGCATCGACACGGACCCTACAAA
>APFE031119695.1:410312-447176 GCA_000404065.3 Pinus taeda | reverse complement strand
TATATTAAAAATTAAAGTAGCAAAAATATGCTCCAAAAAAATGTATTTTAAATCACCATTTTTAAAAATTGAGTGATTTTTTGCTACCTCAAAAAAACGGGTACTAGGTCATTTTCTCGTTTGATCGGTAACTATGTTGTGTGAACAACGAAATTAAGTGTAAGAATCTCATACTTATCTAAGAATCGCTATGAAACATTGTTTCCTCATGTCATTTGCTGCATTATAATCTATTAGGCCATAGATACACTATCCATTCATTTACAAGTAAAAATATGCTGAGAGCCATACATAACTATTGTCATAAAATATGCATATAACCAACATAATAGGAACATAATTACCATAAACATATCATCCATCAAAATCAACATGTACATTGATACATTTGCACATGGAAATCAAGGGAATTAATTTGTCATTAATGAATGCATTAAACCAAGCAAAGATGGGACTACCATATTCCACCCAACCATAGAATGGCTAAGCCAAATCTCTCTTCAGCCATTCACACCTCTGACATATTCCAAGTATGAATGTGGGACTCGAACCAAAAGAACCAACCAGGGCATACCAAGGCTAAACCACCTCACCCCCATCAACATAAATGAGGCTTTACCATAATCCATCCTGGATCACTAGGTCAACACAATGAACACATCATAATAGGCTTTACCATGACCTCCACCTGATTACTAGGCCAAACAAGCATGGATGCCACTGGATTTATCCATCTACACTGTGAGGAATTTTCATGTCTCTTAGTCTCTCGAGCTTTACCGCAATCCAAACTCAGATCACTAGGCCCTAAACGGAGACCCACTCTCCAAGATTTACTGCATATCCCAAACCCGTGATTACTACGCCCAACGGAGAGCAAACCACCTCTTGGTTTTACCATATATCTTGTCATTCACCGGGAAGGATTCCTAGGCCATTTGAGGCAACACAAAATCTAGCTTTACCGCAACGCACAGTGCGGCTCAAGGGTTACTAAGCCATTTGTTCTATCTTACAATCTAGCTCAACCAAGACATGAGAACCCCATCACACCATGGCTATCCATAGATGGAAAGGCTAGGCTGAAAACACTATTACAACCGACAAAACCCATGCCATGATAGAAAAGAACCACATGCAATGCCATGCATGCCAACTCTAGCAAGGAAAATACACATGCAAGTTGATACCTATAATGAAGCCTGTTGTAGCTAGTTGATCCTGCCTTTCCCTGCTTGATCTTTGTGTCCTCTTTCCTTCTTTGCCTTTCTTGCTCCAATGCCAAAATGGTCCAAGAAAACTCTAAGTGTCCAAGAGTGTATGAGAGAGAGAATAATGAGAGAGCCCCAAAACTCAACTGACAAAAGGTTTCCAACTGATCCTCAAAATCTTTTTTATGAATGAGGCCTCCATTTTCTTCATTTTCCATTATTTTCCTCCATTTTCCTCCTCACATGCAACCGGTGACCTTTCACCTCCCTTTTCTCCTAATTTCCATTATTTTCATAAATAAATGTGCCAAAAATGTCTTTTTGCCTTTCCAAAGCCTTAACCATTGTCTTTGCCAATTTCCTTAGCCATTAACAATGAAATGAACACCCCTAGGATGTCTTGCCCAACATTCATCTTGGAATAAGTGTCCCATCAACTATGGTTATTATTTTTAACATACATGGAATTTTCACCAAGGTTGTGTTTACAGTGTTGGACCCGCCAACATTCAGGGAATCTCCCTGGTATGAAGTCTCAACTAGACCTCATACCATTTGGTGTAAGAGTCCCATTCGGTACGATGGCCAGGTTTCCATTATCTTAAAGATATGCCTTAGTTCTTGCTTGTCAGCACGTGAGAATGGTTTGCTTAGTCTTTGAACAACAAGGTTCACGTGCTTGGTGAGGGATAGTGTTACTTGTGTCAAGGTTCTTTCACCACAGAGGGAGAGGGTGGAGGTGAGTCTCCAGTCGAAAGGGAAGAAGTCCCAACTATGTCAGAGACACACACCACAAAACAACGTGCACAGCTTCTAGAGGAGCAGTCCACACGGATGCGACAGTCACAACACACAAGAGAAGATAACACGTATAACACCCAACAGAGTAGTTTGCGCGAGTGCGATGGTCATTATAACAAGTTTATGAGAAAGATTTCGTCTGATGTCCAACAAGGTAGCCCACACGGGCAAGACAACATTAACAACTTATACAACACATTTTCATAAATATAAGTATTAGATCAACTGAAAGAGTTCAATTTTTTAACACACGTTAAAGCAACATGCATTACAAGTGTTCAAGATTAGTCTTACAAACAGTTATAATACATGTGCGAAAACATGTTAGCCTATTATCAAGCTTCTGAATTAAGCGAAAGTTCCAAGACACATCGGTACACCATACATCACTAACCCTGTAGGCGGGGTGTTGGAGCTAGTGCTCTCTCCTCAAAGAAAATATTACAGACTCTCAAGGCTAGGTGGGAGGAGCCAAGGTGAAAAAGTCCTTTGCATGTACAAACGAGGGGGTATGTATAGCCAAGGGAAAAACTGGCCCTTGTGGCTGTTCGACTTCCCTCATGACTATTTGATTCAGCTTTACATGACTCTTCATATGACATGTGGGTCTCTTGGACTTCCACTTTACATTACATTGATTTACACAATATGGCCCACAATAGTGATGTGGCCAACATGACTCGACACGACAGTGATGGTATGTCCATGATGCTCTTGGTGTCCATGTTGAGTTGTGGTGTTATTGAGTGATTGGATGTGCTCTTGGTGTATCACTGCTTCACCTCCGCATGGCAAGGTGTGTGAAGTCTTTGATGGTCTTGGTGTTCCCCTGATGTTGCATGTGCACGTTGCTCCTATGCTTGTACTTTGGCATGCTTGATATGTTTGCCCGTTAGTGAAAAATTCTTCTTGTATGTTCGTTCATTTGTAAAAAATTCTCCTTGCATGCACCATCTGTTCGCGAACACATCTCCTTGCATGTACTCTCCTTGTTCATCCCATTCGTTGTCGCATCATGTCTTATACATATACATGTATCTGCAATCACTCATGAAGAGATGATATAAAATCCATAAACCCCCTATTCTACCATGATGCATTGATATTCTCTTTCGGATGCAGGTGACCGGGAGAGAGGACAAGGCTATGAAACTGCGCAATGCAAGTTTCAAGCTGGGATGCAGGCTTCGGGCACTGTTGGGGAAGGTACTTATCTCAAGGAGGAAGCTCATAGGGATAATATCAAAGGGAAATATTGGGAGAATTCGACCACATCCAAAATGAACATCATCCAACTCATCATTTTGGAAGCCTCTACATCACGAAGCTTCTCCTCCTCTTTGGGAAAACTTGCCTTTTAGGGATCAACACGAGTATCCAGGCCAAATCCACACTGGTAGTGTGAGGCTCATATGATGCAACCTGCTATCAGCACGAGTAGGCAGTGTCACAGTCGCGTTGACCCAGAAATTAGGGTTTTGAGCTCGTTTTCCTCAGGAAAAGCTCAAGGCAACTTTTCATTAGTTCTTCAGGGAGGATTTGCACTACATATCAGGATCGGTACACTACATAGTTGTCAAGTTTTGGGCACTCTGGGGTATGACACAGGGAAGTGCAGGAGGTGTGAGAAAATACTGTGTAACAAGGACCAATTGGTGGAACAACGCAGGTAGTGAACCAGAGGGGGCATGAAGAACTAGGCATGGGTACGATTTTCAAGACAGATTCTTGGTATATTCCAAGGAATATTCTAACTGTTGTGGAATTTGTAGATTCTCTGGGGAATCCGTATTTGATAGAGATGGAATATAGCCAAGTTTATACTCATTTTAGCCAGAATTTCGCATGATTTAACTGGTGCAATCTGTTTTTGGATCTCAGCAACCCATTTTCAAGTCATCCTAGAAAATGGAGGTATAATGATGTATTTTTCCATGTACTCATTTTCCTTTTTATTGATATGAATGAAGAAGCCTCCCCACTATTGAAGAACGACTCGTAGACATAGTCCACATTGGACAAACTCTATTATCAATATTTTATGTGCATTGTCTCTATGGTCTCATTTATGTTGATTTTGCTTTAAGTGTTTGCACATATGGTTTTTACATGCTCTTTCAAGCAATTCTGCTAACATCAACCAAAGAAAATATCTTAGGTCATGCTGGTATTGGAGGCAGGCCATATCATGTTTGGTATCAAAGCGGTATTTTTGCTGATGAGAATTATGAGTGTGAATAATAACTAGAGATTTGACATGCAAGACGAAGAAGGAAAATGGAGAATGACAAATCTTTCCGTCAAGCTTTCTACAAGATGGAAAACATGGTAGACAAATTGTTTGCAAACTATGAAAAGAGAATAACAAAGAAGGAAAATAAGAATAAAGATAAAGCAAAAGATGATTCCTCTGTAAATCATGGAAATGGAGGAGAACCTCCTAAACCTCCATCTCCATCTTCAAGTGAGAGTTCTTCTTCTTAGTCTTCTTCTCATCATTCAAATCATCATCACCGGAGCATTCAAACAGAGAATGTTGAATTGTGGAGACTGCTACAATAAGCAGAAGAGGAGAAACAAAGATTATAACTTTAGTACAAACCACAAAATAGGCCTTGGAACAGTTGAAGTGCGATGAAGGCTTAGCGAAGCCTTCCTCACCTACTCCATAATCAACAACTAAGGTAAACAATGTCAGTGATTCTTTAGTTTCATGTTCTCATTATGATGATGAGTTTGGTGCATTTGAAAGACACTCCAAAGCCACATAAGCAAGGGAGTGTGAATCAATGCAGGATGAGGCTACACACACCATTCCAACGATCGTGATTGTAGGTCATCTCCAGAGGGAGGTAAGCATTTCAAAGAAAGAGTTAAGGAAAGTCATTCTTGCTATAAACACACCAAAGACAATCATTTAAGGAATGTTATGTCATCCAGGAAGGAGACATAAAAGAAGGTCAAGAAAGTCTGCAGGAAGAAAAACCATTGCAACCATTGTAACAAGAGTGGATGCCAGAAATCCACATGTTGGAAGCTCCATCCAGAGCTACACCAAAGAAGGACTAGGAGCATCTGAAAGCACTTGTGAAGGAACTTATCTATGAAGTAGTTCAACAAAGGAAGCCAGCTACAAGAGAAATCCCATTGGCTTATTTAGGTAAGAAATGGGTAGTCTTTTTAAGAAGTTGAGCATGCACACAATTTTAAATCACATGTTGTTTTTTAAAGACTTGCTAGATGGCAAAAAAACATGTAAAATTGATGAAGTGCATAACATCACTTACGTTTGCAACATAGTGATATTTTTGCATTTAGTTGAATAACAAAGGGTATAGGTTCTATTGTAAAAATTGACCATGATTGTGTTATAAAATCTTGGAAAGTATGTTCTTGCTTGGAATCTTGTAAATTTGACATGTATTGGCAGCTATAGATTTGCATATGGATACAAGTGTCAGGTTTCCTGGTTCTGAAGTACAAAGGTGAAGAAAAGGAAAGTTGGATTTTAAGAGACATTTGTTATGCAGATCAAGAATATAGTACTGCTTATACTTTTTGGGGACCAAAATTCCTACAGTGGGGAGGAATGATCCAGGTGGCTCTGAAAAACCTCAAAAATGGAAGTCCTTGAATCACATCGAGGCTTGGACCAATTCGAAGAGTTTGTCACAAGGAATCTAACGACATGAATGATACCTCAATACGAGTGTGTATGCAAAGGTTATGCTTAATCAAAGTTATGGTCAAACTTGGAAAAATGACGGGATTTATCTGACGTTAGACAAATTTGGAGCACCGCCAAAATTAGCAGTCTAACCAAAATGACAAGTAAATTGGCAGACCTTCACTAAATCTAGTGGAATTCGCTAACTTTGCTGGAAAAAAGTGGCCCAATAGGATGGCGCCATGTGGCCCAATCAAATGGGGCCACATGGTCCAATTGGTTGGCACCACGTAGACCCAACAAGTGGCCAAATAGGCCCCAATCGATTCTAGTGATGATTTGGCTCAGCAATCAACAAGTTTGCTTCAGTGGTTAAATGTTTGCTTAGTGACAGCTTATTTTAAACATTTTATATATATATATATATATATATATTGAACAATGGTTATAACATTGTAACCATATGAACCATATATATGGTTAGCACCAAACGGTTATAATTGACAATTATTCGTGGCATTGTGAAACCAACAAATGATTATGGATGAACATTTTTTTATTTATATAAAAGGAAATTTAAATTTAATGGTTGAAGTTACATATGGTTCGTCGGATTGTTTTTATATTATAAAATGTTACACCCATAAGAGATTTTCAAACTATATGGTTTGGCAATTTCAATGTTGCAACGACTGGCAGTAACAACAAACGGTTATAATGTTGAATATTGGCAGTGTATATGACGTTTGTTTGAAACCGTTCAAAAAAAATATTTTGTATTGTTTAAAAATGGGACAATGGGGGGTTTGAACCTGCGACCGTGTCGGACCCAAGACCTTTAATTAAACATATCATCCAACTACCTAAAAAATGGAACATTGATAGTTATGTCAACACCTTGTTACTCAATCAGTGTTGTTCCATGAGATAGGGGGAGGGTTGACCGACGAAACAACGTGCGTAGTGGAACTAGAGGGGCACGAAACCCCGCACGAAGGAACCAGGTGTGGGTGCGGTTTTCAAGACAAGTTCCTAGTATATTCTAGGGAATATTTTGCAAGAATATTCCTAGAATATTTTGACTATTATGGAATCTAAAGATTCTTTGAGGGATACAAAATTGATAGAGGCAAAATATAGTCGAGTTTATACTCACTTTAACCAGAATTTCACCATGATTTCATTAGTGCAGTGTGTTTTTGGATCTGCGCTGCCCATTTTTAGGTCATCCTTAGAAATGGAGGTATAATAATGTATTTTTCCATGTACTTGTTTTCATTTTTTCTGAGATGAATGAAGAGACCTCCCCATTATTGAAGTAGGTCTCAGGGACATAGTCCACACCGAACGAACTTCATTATTAAACTTTTGTGTGCATTACTTTTATGTTTCTTTTCCTTTATGTGTTTGCACATATGGCTTTTACATGATCTTTCATGTAATTCTGCTAACATCAACCGAAGAAAAGTTCTTGGATCATGCTGGTATCAGAGGCATACCAAACCATATATAAAAATATTTTAATATCATCCCATTAAGGTTTTTTTTTTTTTTTCCCAGGAAAACCAATAGACCTATCATCTTTCCCCGAGGAGACCTGGGAGTTAGTGGGTTTGCCACTATACTCATAAGCCTGGCGCAACTACCCACAAGCCTTGCTAGATAGGTAAACTGATTTTCAAACCTAAGCGAGATCCTTATATTGGTTGGAAAACACCTTCCGGTGTGGGGCGCCCACCATTCACCCTAACCTGATGGGATTTTTTTAAAAGGAGGATATGGGGGTGGGCTTTGATCCACTTCTCTATGCATGGGTCATGAAACCATTTAATATGGTCTCTCTAGGTGCAACCACATGTTTAACCACTACCTTAAGGTGCCCCCATGGCTCTAGGTAAATTCCTCATGAGAATTGAACCTTGCCCAATGGTGATAAACTCCTCACTTCCCACCATTGGATCCAACTCCACTTTTCTAATATTATGTTGGTAAAGGTTATTCGGCATAGGAACCATCCCTTGGTTCCACCTCCTAACCTTTCCCTCTCATGGAGTCTTATCCCCTCATACTCTTTCTGTCTCTTATTTTGTAACCATGATGTTATTATATTAATCTCAACATGTTTATATATTATATCTATTATGCTTGTTGGCCTCCTTGAAGTTGACCTATTGTGATTAACTACCATATTTTGAGAGGATGCCAGAGTAACCCCTGTAACTCATGGAAAAGGGGCTAGCCACATGGAGACTGTGAAGAAGACTCTATAAGGTTCAAGTTGTAACTCATGTTTAGGGCTGAAAGGGTCAATTTAACCCCTAATTTACTATTAGGTTGCGTTATAACTAATCCACTATGACGAAAATGGGTTGCATTCTATTTTCTTCCACTTTGTTCCATAGTAGAGCAGTGTATTTGGGTGTGGATAGAGATCATATCATAGGTAGTTTGTGTTTTGTAGTAGCCCATGGCCATAGGTCTCAGGCAACTCATAGAGAATGACTTCTCCTTTGTATGCATCATTTATATTCTAGACAAAAGAGAGCATAGCAACCTCAACTTCCAATTGGGTTTTCTCTTGAAAGGATTTCTATTGGTGTTCACTATGGTTTGTGAGTGATTGTATTTACCTATTCTCTGTTTTCTACATTTTGTCCATTACACGCATAATCAACAAAACAATAATACAAATCAAGAATATAAAGGAATTAAACCTGCATAGTATAGATTCTTAGTTTGTTTTTATAGGTATGTTGTGAAAAAGTGTCCAGTAGAACATCCATGGTAGTTTATAGATCAATAAAAATATTCATAGATTACTTGTGTGGTTAGTCTTTATTAGCCCAATTACATATACATTTAACCACATACATGCCTCCTTTGGGGTTACACCATATACACTGGACCCCATATGGGTCCCTCTTGGAATCATACATGTACATATACTCCAGATATAAAAATAAAAATAATAAAAACCTCTCATTTTGAGAGATGTTAATGGACTCTATTTAGAAAAAAAAACTTAATCAAAAGGATTTTCTATTAGTTTTTAGGTAGATTTTTTGGAGTATACACTATCCATGTACCATATAATTTTTTTATTTATAAAACATTTGTTCAAAAACAAAACAGAACAAAACCATACTCGTTATCTAGACCACTAATGATGATAATGATTGTCAAGCATAGTTGTGAGTTCAACTAGTGCTACAACGAGGATTAATAGCAATGGTGGCATGATATTCTAGATATAATATTTTGAAAGATGTCCCCTCTCATTTCTAAATATTTTTCTCTATATATTTGTTAACATTATTCAAAGTGGTATCCCTTGAATGGCACCACATGCCATTTGTCTTGGGTGTGTGTTATATTCTTTCCACGACTAGCCCTAGTAGTGAAGACAAGGGGGTTGGCCAACACCTCCAACATTGTGTGGGACACATTGGGGGGCAATAGCCCCCCTCTACAGGGTCCAGGGCAGCGCCCCGACGAAATTTTTTTTTGGACCCTATATTAGGTGGTCAGACCTACCTATTGTTTTGTGTGTGGTTTTCACACATGGTTTTGGGCATGATAGTTTTCTACCCATGGTAGTTTGTAGATCTAGTCAAGGGAACTACAATTATGTTCTAATCCAGGGTTAATGGATTGGGGTTTATGGATGGTTCAACATATATATATATGTATTGTAACATTGAAAGGAATATAATGAAAAATCAATCTGGTAGTCCCAGTTTTGGGATCCAGGGGAAAATATCTATGTATATCTGTTTTAATTTTATTTTCTCATCATTTTTTAGTTTCTGTCTTTTAGAATTTGTATGCAGGTAATTTATGTACGGGTTAAAACCTACAATTTGTAGCCAATCTCCTCATCACAATTGCAATTGGATAATCTCTATACTCATGGGTAGGTATCCATTATGGTGGTTCAACCTCTTCTTTCAACTATGGTATTAAATCCAATATGTTTTCTCTTATTTTTCGTAGTAATAATGAAAATGGTTAGAATGATTATCAAACAACGACCATCTCCTAGTTTCCCAACAATGCAAACCCCTAAATCCTCTCCTTACCCGCTTCCAAAGTAGTACATTAGTTCCTCTTTTAGAGTGTCACTTACCAAAAACATGTTGATAGTGAAGTAACAATATTATTGTGGAAGAAGGCTAAACATTCTATGATTTTGACCTTTTTTCCATCACAAGAAACTGACAAGTGAATCTCTATAAATATTGTATTATTATATTTGATGAACTTGTTGTCTTTGATGTACAAATGCATTCAACATCCTCAAATACACATACCACATAGATATTGTGCAACATTAACATCTAAAATTTATGATTCCATCAATTCAAATGATTCTTGTCATATTTTGGGTCAAAATTGCAAGTTTCCCTTCATGTAATTTTTTCATGCTAGAAAAAGGATAATTAGTGATATGTTTAGACTATGTGTATTGTAGTGGATCATATCTTGACAAAGTTCCACTCGTCCTAGATCACTTGAATCCCTTGAATTTTCACATACAAGTGATAACAACAAAAGCAAAGTGTAGCAATAGTCCACCAACTATAAATAGTTTTAGTTTACACTACATGTAGAGGAGGTGGTCTCAACCATTCAATAATAATAACAATAATATATTTTTAAGGTCATGGCCAAGCCAAACACCAAATCAATACATGAGATCCCCTTTTGTAACCACCCATCTTGCATTTACCCACTTTAACTAGCATGTCGGTGTAAATGAGAGTTGAGGGCTACTATAACATGACCCAAACTCCTAAGTACAATTAAGGAAGTGGAGTCAAGCTACAACCTACCCAAGAGCTAAAAAAACCACTATGAGTGCCCAAAACCTTATTTGTATTGCCTTTTTAGTGACCTGGGCCCACAACTCGCATGCATGACAAGGTCTCCATGCGGTTATAGGCCTCCAACCACATGCATAAGCTTGTAAGGGTGCAGTTATGGCCCAAAACTTCCAGTTCAAAGGGTGAGGTCCCAGATTTTGAGCCACCATTT
Organism: Pinus taeda; assembly: GCA_000404065.3. Taxonomy (NCBI): domain Eukaryota; kingdom Viridiplantae; phylum Streptophyta; class Pinopsida; order Pinales; family Pinaceae; genus Pinus; species Pinus taeda. Next base: position 436,463 of record APFE031119695.1, on the reverse strand, counting down.
CAGACTAGCCTTCAGACCACTGCCTGGAACTCAATAAGGCATTCCAAAATGATAAATAGAATCATTACAAAGCCATTCATATAGAACTTGATCAAGGACTTGACCTAACCAGGCCTAACCATGACAATCATTTTGTCAAACATATGGTGAACATGTAATCTAAAGGTCATGAGTGCATATCTGAACATAAAAGTCTAAAACTTAGTTGAGATTCACCAAGAAGGTATAATGCCCTCTCATAATAGCTGCAATAACATTTGTTAGCTCATGCATTGATTAGCCATTCATCAACTAATAAAAACATATCAAGAGCCATAGCTAGAACCAGTTATGGGACCATGCTTATAACTAGGATATAACCAAAATGATAACCATGATAGAACAACCATCAAAGCCATATAATAAAAAGTACTTGTACTCATAAATTACACCTAGAAAATAGCTCTTAATAACATATGCAAAATCCAACTAAGTCAAGGACTTCCACGTACCACCCAACCATAGATTTGGATGAACCATATCTTTCTTTCAGCCAATCACCTCCGTGCCATATTCCAAGCATGAATGTGGGACTCAATACATAAACAACCAGGGCTTCCCAAAGATTAAACCACCTCCAACCTCATGCTCCCGCGATCTCCCAAAACCAGTGAAGAGATCACATAAGCAAACCAACACATAAACAACCAGAGATTCCCAAATATTAAACCACCTCCACCCTCAGGCTAGCATGATCCTGCCAAAACCAATCAAGAGATCACAATGCCCAAAACAAGCTTGGATGCCTTAGAATTCCTTCACGAATACCTTGAGGAATTTACCTGTCTCCACCCACCTGTTGAGGGCTTCTTGGAGATTAAACCACCTCCATCCCCAACCCTTGGGAATTTTCCTAAGACCACCTCCACCCCCAACCCTTGGGAATTTTCCTGAGACCACCTCACCTGATTCCAAAACCATCCAACAATCCAAAGCTCAAACAAATAAAAAAACCCCCATCACACCATCGCTATCCAAAAATGGAAAGGTAAGGTTAAAACCACTATCACACCCAGAAAAACCCATGCTAATGTCAACAAAAGAACCAAATACACAAATGCATTTACCATGCATTCAGAAACCAGCTAGGAAATCACACATGCAACATGTTACCTGCAAGTCTTCCTACTCGAGTTTCTTGATCCAACCTTCCTTGATTGTCCTTTGCTTTCTTGTTCCAATACTAGAGTGCTCCAAGAATTCTCTAAGTGTGCAATAGTATGAGAGAACAGAGAGAGAGCTCCAAAACTAAACTAACAAAAAGTTCTGAACTGAACGTCAGAAGCCTTTTTATTATTGAGGCCTCTATTTTTTTTCAATTTACTCTAATTTTCCTTCAATTTTTCTCTCATGCAAATATGTGACCTTTCATCTTCATTTTCTCTTAGTTTCCTTTATTTTCATAAATAAATACCAATTAATGTCTCTTTTCCTTTGCAAATTTCCTTAGTCATAATATACCGAAAGTGACACCCACTAGGATTTTTTGCCAAACATTCAACTTGGAATATGTGTACCATGATCTTGGTCTTATTCTTTTGCCTTTATTAACTTTATTATGTGAAATTTTAACCGAGGGTTGTTACAAACCCCTTCCCCTTGGGGAACACCATCCTTGGTGTTTTATGACACCTATGACCAAAAAAACCATTGAAAACCAAAACATATTGCCCATGGAGCTTTATAACTTAGCTCGATGCAGTATTTACAATGACCAACCTGTTGAAAAGCAAGACCATCATGACAACATGACAACCATACAGCTTATTGGATCTTTCATATACCAAAAATCCGTTACTTCAATTAGAAAACAACGAAGGATACATAGCCCTCATTTGATCAATCATCTCCCAAGTAGCTTCATCGAGCCCAAAGTGCTTCCACTGCACTTTAACTTGCTTGATTTCTCAGTTCCGGAGCATGAGTTGTGTTCCGCTGCAATATGCACCGAGGTTTTGGTTGGAATTCTCCTTCTGGCTTCACCTTCAATACAGACCAGTCAATCACATGATCAACATCCTTCACATATCTTTCAAGTAATGAAACATGGAAAACATCATAGACTTTCACTGTTGGAGGCAATGCAAGTCTGTATGCCACTGGTGCAATCCTAATCCATAAACAGTCATGGATATTCCACTAGACAGTTCGTCACAACATATTTGATCATATTATATTAAAAATCTAAGATTCTACATTGTTAGAGTTTTATTAAATTTTAAGATCTATAGATTTAACTGTAATTAGTGCATGCATGCGAATGGAAATTATGCATAAATGTAGAGAACAGAAAAACAAGCTCTCAGACACACATATGACACAATATATTCTCTCTGGGAAACCCTTTCGGGAGAAAATCCAACTAGAAGGTGAGGTCGCTTCTCTCTCTTTCTCTATTCGGAAATATGGTTGTAGGTACAAAGAAGTAATGCATGTGGCCTGTGAGCTTCTACATTGCATAGATCATCTTTGTGTGCTCTACCTCCTATCTCTCTTGGCTATCTTTTCTCATCTATGGAACAAAATGATCTTGAAATAATGGAATCCCTCTTCCTCATAGTGGCTCGGTTATAACACAACCTGATAGCATACTAGTGGTTAATTTTGACTACACCAACTCTTAACTAGAGTTACAATATAAACTCTTCTAGAATATTTTATATCATAATCACGTGGCTAGCCCCTTTTCCATGAATAATGGGGGCTAACGAGGCATCCTCTCGAACTATAGGTGTGAAAATAGGAAGGTCAAATTCTGAGTGGCATAAATTTTGCATACATCCTCTGATTGACACGCTTCTTACGTCGTTGGAAAGATCACTACATGTAGAATAGCATGAAATGTTGCAACACAAAGGAGACAAAGTTTTACCCCCCCAAAAAATGTCGTTTGATGCCTCAAAATGCTCCTGAAATGTTTCAGACCCTGTTTTCCCAAACTGGGTCCCACCGGTAAAAACAGTCTTGTGAGCTTATTCCTCCACTTTTTCCGCTCCAAATGCATCGAGATGTATAACAAACAATATAATGATCCAATCTGGATCACACCTCCCCGTTTTGGGAAGTTTTTGGTCCCCAAAAGCTTCTATTGAATGAAGTGAGGAAATTTTTCCTCCACCTTATCTCTGGTGTACCATTTAACTTTGCCTAGAAGTTGTCCCTTCAATCTAATCTTCCAAAGTTCATGCTACCCTTGTCTTGTAGTTTTGGACCTCTTCTACAAAATTGTATCTTCTGTCAACTATGCCTGAGCATTTGGTGCCAAATCCTCCACTGAAGGTAGGACGTGTTCCTCTTCCTGATCCTGCGTGGAATGCTCATAGAGTTTCAAATTATCTACATTCACAACTGATTAAATGTGGATATATGGTGGTAAACTGATTATATATGCATTATCATCCACTTTTTCCAGTCTCTCAAAGCGACCATCCCTCATAGCCTTGATTTTTTTACCAGGCCCCTACAACCTCTCCTAGATCAACTATAACCATACTCTATCTCCCACCTTGAATGACTTTTTTGTTCTATGTTGATCATGCATGTGACTTCTCTTATGACTTCTGCAGTGTTTTTTTTACCTATAGATGGATCTGCCTTATCCTCTCTATAATTTTTTCAACCCTCAAAGCATCTCCTGTAAGATATTTCCTCACTCCTCCTTGTTTCCCATATGCAATATTCAAAGGTGAAGGTGACAAATATACAAAACAAGTCTCAAATGGGGAATTTCATGTAGAAGTGTGGACTGCTCTATTGTAATAATTTTGTATATATACCATATTTTCATCCCAAGTCTTCGAATATTTCTGGATGCATCCCCTTAGAAGTTGCACCAAAGTCATGTTGATTACTTTTGTCTTCCCATCTGTCTATGGATAGAATGTTGTAGATTTGTTCAACTTTGTGTCCATCTTCTCTCACAATGTAGTCTAGAATGCACTGAGAAATCTTGTATCCCTATCTGAAATGATGCTCCTTGGTATCCAAAAGTGCACCTAGACCTATCTAAAGAATAAGTTTGTTGCTTCTTGCCCACTTTTGGTCTTTTTACAGGGCATCAGAACACACATCTTGTTGAACCTGTCAACTACCACGAATAGGTAGTCATATCCCTTACTAGTTGTTGGTAAACATCCCATAAATTCCATGGAAATGCTTTCCCAAGGACGAGTAGGTACATGTAATGGATGATATAGACCATGTTTCCTGTTGCTAGGCTTAATGGTACAACAAAGCATTCATCCTCTTATGAACCTAGATACATGCTCTTGCATCTTGGGACAATACACATACCTCTGCAAGTTAGCCACGGTCTTCCCTACAACAAAGTACTTTGCAACCTTGATGTTATGAGCATCTCTAATCAGCTGCAATCGCTCACCTTTAGGAACACATAGCTTATCCAACATGTAGAGTAACACATCCAGGAGATGGTAGTCAATCGTGCTATTGCCATCATGCACGTGACTATGACATTGCAACTATTGATACAACTCCTTGAAGTCTCCATCTTCTAAATATGCCTATTTCTATGCATCATGGGTGAATGGCTCCATGTGCATAAGAGTATCGAAAGGGTTTATCTTTGTTGTGGGTGGCCTTGAAAGCATGTAAGCGAACTTGTTTTTGTTTACCTTCTTATACTTGATCACCAAATGAAATTGTTGTAAAAACCCTATCCACTTGTAACGTATGGTCTGTTGTAGCTTACTGTAGGTCTGCAAGTACTGTAACAACTGGTGATCTGTGTGGATTATTGTCTCCTTTCCCACCATATAGTGCTTCCACTTCTTCACAACTTGCACCATGGCATAGAGTTCTTTGTCGTTGGTAGGGTAGTTAAGAATTGCCCCATGAAATACTTTAGAATGGTAGCATACATGCCTTCCTCCTTGCATCAAGACAATTCCCATAAAACACCCACTCGCATTTGTCTCCACTTCAAACGATTGCTGCAAGTTTTGTAATTCTAGAATTGGTGCTTGGCTGATATTCTTCTTTAGCTCTTCGAAATCCCTTTGTTAACCTGTTCCCCAATGAAAACTCTTGTTACTTGTTGTTATGGCATGGAGTGGTGTTACTACCGCTAAAAATGAGGCTGTGAACTTCCTCAGGCACCGACCACTTCATGATGGCCTCCATCTTAGAAGGATCTATCTTCAGTTCTCCTCCACCAATCACATACCCTGGATACACCAAACATTGTTGCGCAAACTCACACTTCTTGAGATTTCCTAGCAATTGGTGCTTCTTCAATGTTTCCAACACCTACATCAAATGTGACATATGCTCCTCCCAAGTAGCAATATATACCATTATATCATCCAAATAGACAAGAACAAATGAATCTATAAAAGGGCACAATACATCATTCATTAATCTCATAAATGTAGTTGGTGCATTACATAGGCCAAATGGCATGACTAACCACTCATATAAACCATGCATGGTTTTGAAGGTGGTCTTCCATGTACCTTCTTCTTCAACTCGAACCTAGCGATATCCAAACTTCAAGTCCAACTTGGTGAAGTATTTTTCTTGTTGCAACTGATCTAGCAAATCATCTATCCTTGGAAGGGGGTATTTGTTCTTGAGCGCGATATTGTTCAATGTGTTGTAATCTATACACATCCACCAAGTCCCATCCTTCTTCAGCATAATGATGATGGATGACCCACATGGTGATGTACTCAGTCGAATGGCACCCTATTCTAGCTGATGTTGCAACTGTTTCTTACCCTCGCTTCTATAACAGACTGCCTATACAACCTAATATTTGGCAATGGAGAGTCTGGCAATAGTTGGATCTCATGCTCAACTTCTCTCTTAGGAGGTAAACCTTTAGGCTCCTGGAACACATCCTTGTATGCCTGTAACAAATCCTCCAATTTTTGTTTATGTTTCTTAGTACACCCCTCCAGTGGTGCCTTGCATCTTATTGACTCCTCTTAAGACTGGCTTTTCTCTTAAAAACAAAAAAATACGTAATGCCCTCCTCCCACATCCACCCAAGTAACCATGCCAACCAGATAAACATGAGAAGAGAGGCTACTATGATCAGATTCAACCTCCTATGTGACTTTAAGGATGTGGAATTGACAAAAACATCACACACAATCATCCAACATCATCAACAGAACCCTTGGGAGACAAGTTAGCCACTCAAACAGCCTGTCCTTGGGTCACACTATTGTTCTGGATCTCTTAGGCCATAGTCAATCTCATGCTACGGGAAAGGGAGCAACCAAAAAACTAAATTCACTCTCATAGGCTTTCCTACCAGCGACCAGGGACCAAAATTGCCAGTTTTGTGCCAGCGACCCCGAAATTTTAGCCACTTTTTTAGGCCCAAAGCCCAGGCCACTACCCAGAATGGAGTGATAGCTTGAAATCATTAAAAATACATGGAAACAATGATGAAAAATAAATAAGCTGAACAAGACCATAACCAGACCCCTACTAGCCATGCCAGGCATTTCATCAAACATATCCTGAACATGTAACCTATAGGTGTAAACAACAAAATTAAGTGTAGGGATCTCATACTTATCTGAGAATTGTTATGAACCATTGTTCCCTCATGTCATTTGCTGCATTATAATCCATTAGGCCATAGATACACTATCCATTCATTTACAAGTAAAAATATGTTGAGAGCCATACATAATTGTTGTCATAAAATATGCATATAACTAGCATAATAGGAACATAATTACCATAAACATATCAGCCATCAAAATCAACATGTACATCAATACATTTGCACATGTAAATCAAGGGAATTAATTTCTCATTAATGAATGCATTAAACCAACAAAAGATGGGACTACCACATTCCACCCAATCATAGAATGGCTGAGCCAAATCTCTCTTCAGCCATTCACCCCTATGCCATATTCCAAGCATGAATGTGGGATTCAAACCAAAAGAACCAACCAAGGCATACCGAGGCTAAACCACCTCACCCCATCAACATAACTAAGGCCTTACTATAATCCATCTTGGATCACTAGGCCAACACAATGAACACAACATAACAAGCCTTACCGTGATCTCCACTCGATCACTAGGCCAAATAAGCATGGATGCCACTGGATTTATCCACCTACACAGTGAGGAATTTTCCTATCTCCTAGTCTCTCGGGCTTTACCACAATCGAAACCCAAATCACTAGGCCCTAAACATAGACCCGATCTCCAAGCTTTACCGCATATCCCAAATCTAGGATTACTCTGCCCAATGGAAAGAAAACCACCTCTTGGTCTCACCATATATCTTTCCATTCACAAGGAAGGATTCCTAGGCCATTTGAGGCAACACAAAATCTAGCTTTACCGCAACGCACAGTCCGGCTCAAGGGTTACTAGGCCATGCGTTCTATCATTTCGGAGATCCACCTCACTCAACTTTGAATCCATCCAATAATCTAGCTCAACCAAAACATGAGAACCCCATCACACCATGGCTATCTAGAAATGGGAAGGCTAGGCTAAAAACATTGTTACACTTGGAAAAACCCATTCCATAATAGAAAGGAACCACATGCAATGCCATGCATGCCAACTATAGCAAGGAAAATATACATGCAAGTTGATACCTGCAATGAAGCCTGTTGTAGCTAGTTGATCCTGTCTTTCCCTACTTGATCTTTGTGTCCTCTAGCCTTCTTTGCCTTTCTTGCTCCAATGCTAAAATGATCCAAGAAAAATCTAAGTGCCCAAAAGTGTGTGAGAGAGAGAGAATAATGAGAGAGCCCCAAAACTCAACTGACAAAAGGTTACCAAATGATCCTCAAAAGCCTTTTTTATGAATGAGGCCACTATGTTCTTCATTTTCTATTATTTTCCTCCATTTTCCTCCTTAAATGAAACCTATGACCTTTCACCTCCCATTTCTCCTAATTTCCATTATTTTCATAAATAAATGTGCCAAAAATGCCATTTTACCTTTCCAAAGCCTTAGCCATTATCTTTGCCAATTTCCTTAGCCATTAAAAAAGCAAATGAACACCCCCTAGGATACCTTGCCTAACATTCAGCTTGGAATAAATGCCCCGTCAACTGTGGTTATTATTTTTAAGTTTATTACATGGAATTTTCTCCAGGGTTGTGTTGACGATGTTGGACCCGCCAACGTCCAGTGGATCTCCCCGATATGAAATGCCAACTAGACCTCACACTATTTGATGTAGGAGTCCCATCCGATATGATGGCCCGATTGCCATTATCTTAAAGATATGCCTTAGCTCTTGCTTGTCAGCACGTAAGAGTGGTTTGCTTCATCTTTGAATAACAAGGTTCATGTGCTTGTTTAGTGTTAGTGTTACTTGTGTCAAGGTTCTTTCACCGCAGAGGGAGAGGGTGGAGGTGAGTCTCCATTCGAAAGGGAAGAATTCCCAACTATGTCAGAGACACACAATAGAACAAGACATGCACAGCTTCCATAGGAGCAGTCCACATGGATGCGGCAGTCACAACACACAAGAGAAGATAGCACGTACAACACCCAACGGAGCAGTCCGCACGAGTGCGACGGTCATTATAACAAGTTTATGAGAAAAGTTATGTCTGATCTCTAATGAGGCAGCCCGCATGGGCAAGACGGTGTTAACAACTTATACATCACATTTTCATAAATATATGTATTAGATCAACCGAAAAAGTTCACTTGTTTAACACAGGTTAAAGAAACATGCATTACAAGTGTTCAAGATTAGTCTTACAAACAATTACAATACATGTGTGAAAATGTGTTATCCTGTTATTAGGCTTCTGAATTAAGTGAAAGCTCCAAGACACATCGGTACACCATATATCACTAAATCCATATGCGAGGCATTGGAGCCACTGCTTGCTCCTCAAAGAAAAAGATTACAAACTCTCAAGGCTATGTGGGAGGAGCCAAGGTGAAAAACTCCTTTGCATGTACAAATGAGGGGGTATTTATAACCAAGGGTAAAATTGACCCTTGTGACTGTTCGACTTCCCTCGTGATTGTTTGACTTATTTAACTCTTTAGCTTTACATGGCTCTTCATATGACATGTGGGTCTCTTGGACTTCCACGTTACATTACATTGATTTACACAGTATGGCCCACAATAGTGATGTGGCTGACATGACTCATGACACGACTCGACACTACAATGCTAATATGTCCATGCTACTGCTAGTGTCCATGTCGAGTTGCAGTGCTACTTAGTGATGGATGTAATATTGGTGTATCGCATATTCACCTCCGCATGGCAAGGTGTGTGGAGTCTTTGATGGTCTTAGTGTTCACTTGATGTTGCATGTGCACATTTCTCCTATTCTTGTATTTTGGCATGCTTGAAATGTTCATCCGTTCGCAAAAAATTATTTTTGTATCTTCATTCGTTCATGAAAAATTTTCCTCGCATGCATCATCTGTTTTCCGTTCGCGAACACATCTCCTTGCATGTACTCTCCTTTTTTATTGCATTTGTTGTTGTGTCATGTCTTATTCATATACCTATATCTGCAATCACTCATGATGAGAGGACATCAAATCCATAAAACTCCTAGTCTACCATGATGCATTGTTATTTGCTTTCGGATGCAAGTGACCGGGAGAGAGGACAAGGCTATGAAATTGCATAAGGCAATTTTAAAGCTGGGACGCAAGCTCCAGGCACTGCTGGTGAAAATTGTGCAGGAGTCACTAAGAGACTGAGAGGACTATCTGGATCAGCAGTGACTATTTGCGGGATCTTGCTCGACTGGTGGGTAGATCTGCGCAATTTATGGCGGGAAGCAGAGGGGCTTAGCAACAAAAACTACACAATTCCTGGAGGGAGGAAACAGTGGGTTGCAGGAGGCTTGGCAACAAAAAGTGCGCAATTCTTGGAGGGAGATGGTAGCAGGCTGTAGGAGGCTTGGAAAAAAAAACTGTGTAATTCCTGGAGGGAGCTGGCAGCGGGCTGTAGGAGGCTTGACAGAAAAAACTGGGCAATTCCTAGAGGGGCTAGTAGTGGGTTGCGGGATAGCTGGTGACAAAAATTGTGCAATTGCTAGGAGGCTGGCCTGCTGAACACCTCTACACAGTTTCTAAGCTGAGTGGGATGTTGGGCAGTTGAGGGGCTTGCTCATGAAATTTGCGCAGTTTTCTAGGTGAGAAACCGGTCGACTGACTGGGTGGTTGGCTAGAAAAACTACATAATTTTTTTAGGGAGATAGGGACGGATACAAGGTGTTTGTCCAGCATGTAAGGAAAATTTCTTCAGTTAACGGAGCAGGCAAGGTCTGCAGCTTTTGCACAAATTTTTGGGGGAGTGAGTCCCGGGGTCACTACCCAGTTAGACTCTCCAGTTGCCCAGCTGGAGGGTTGGTTGATTCGCTTGTGGGCAGTGCAGATTGAGATGGCTTGTTGAGAAACTTTTGTGTTTTTTTGGGTGATAGTCGATTCGTTCGATTCCAAGATTGCACAGTGCAAGTTGCCTAGCAGACAGCCTCAAGCTCTGCATAATTTTGGGCATCATTACATGTTCATTGAGTGCTGACATTGCGCAATGCAGCTCAGCGAGGGTTCGACTGTTGGAGGGTGATCTGGTCATCAAAACTTATGTAAAATGACTAAGTGTGTGAGTGAGTAAACTTGTGCATACATGATCTTGCGAACACACACTCAACATGACTCGATGGCAGACGCCTCAAACCATCAAGACAACATATATTGAGTGTGACTGACTGACAAGGAGAGTGACAAGCGTGACGCTTGTGATAGATTGTTGAAAAATCGCGAAGACTCTTGCGTGACAGTGCATACAACTTCATGTGTGAGTGCGATGAATGTTTACATAGCGAATACAACTTGTACACTCAAAGCGGGACCTTGTGCATGACCAGAATATGGCTGCAAGCATGACATTGTGACCAACAAGTAAAAGGATGTCCATTTAACGGTCAAGCGAGGAGGGTGCAAAGACTCAACATGAGCTCATGGGGTGAGCCCTGGTGCTTGCAAACATCAAGTAAAAACCCAAGGGAGGCTCCAAAATTGGATGCAGGCCAAAATTTTGGAGGGTGTTGCAGTCGCTACAACACTTGGCAACACACTGGTTGAACTCCAGCTTCTCTATTTTGGTCCATTGATAGCACAAGACCTTGGTCTTTCAGGGAGTATTGAATCGTTGTGCAGGTAACTTCGACCTCCCCATTTACCCCACGGACATACGTGATTCACCTTTTGCCAATTCAGTCAAACACAACAACAAGTTTCAGCTTGATCACAGTGTTTCGAAATCGGGAAGGGTAGTTTGGCTTATGAGTTAAAAAAAATCAGAGTATAAGTTTTCATATTTGGTGTTGCTCCGTTGCCAGTAGGCCTGGACAATACCCCACTAGAGTCACGTAGGAACACATGCATTGCTCCACTTCCAACAAGCCTGGTCAGTACCCCGGTTGAGTTGCATGCTTCACCTCTCTGCGCAGGAAGCCTTTCTCTTCTTTCAACTTTGTATTTTTTATTTTTTATTTTTTTAAGAGGACTCTGCATAGGCACTTATTTATTTTGGGGGTGGAAGAGGGATCCCAACTTATTGAGAGCAGAAGAGGTTGTTCCTTTAGAGAATCATGTAAGACCTCTGACATAGCTTTTCTCATTTAGATTTTCCCCTTCCCCATTTCTACTAGTTGGATGAGCTTGAACACATAGAGCAAAAGGTGGAGTACATGCATGAGGTTTCCTAGTGTGGACATAGGTTCATGGTTGGACCTAAGATTCCCTTGCATATGGTAGGTTGTTCCTTTAGAGAAGCATGTAAGACCTCTGACATACGTTTTCTCATTTAGGTTTCCCCCTTCTCCATTTCTACTAGTTGGATGAGCTTGAACACATAGAGCAGAAGGTGGAGTACATGCATGAGGTTTCCCAGTGTGGACATAGGTTCATGGTTGGACCTAAGATTCCCTTGCATATGGTTCGTATTTTTCATTAAGACTTCATCGTTGAAGATTATAACCAAGCACAGAGAAGACAGACACAGGATTGGCCAAGTGTTGCAGTGTCACAAGTATCTTAGATCTCAGCCACATACTCATTCAAAATCTAGAACTCGGTAGAGGGAAACACTTATTAGAAAAACCAAAAATAGCATGATATTAAGCAAACATAAAAAAGTGAAGAAAAAATAGCAAAGCAAAGTGAAAAGACAACGAGCAAGCAAACCAAACAAAATCAGCAAGTAAACAAGCAAGCAATCTAGAAAACAAGGACAAGTAGGAAAACAAACACTACTCCTACTCCTATGCTAAACGGTCAGGATTACGTGAAATGAAATTTCTAGTGAAGCCACCGTAGGTGTACCCAACCTGCAACCACAAAGATACAAGCGATTAAAACAAATAAAAAACAGTGTACAACAGAAAATACAAAAACTTGACAAACTTGCACACGAGAGAGGTGGTCTCACCTCGGGTAGAAAGATGTGTCACAACCCCTCAACACACATGCTTAACTCTTCAGTTACTACCATTTTCAACAAACCTCGGAAGCCTCTTGTGAGTGTGTGTTCTTCTACACCAAGTTTCTTAGCAAGTGTGGGGAAGGACTGAAGCTTGTTACCTGCAACACCACTTGCCAAGTAATATTGTTCCTGCCATTCAGCAATTGGATCATAAAATTCATGATGGATGTTTTGAAAGACTCGTGATATTTGAGAAGTTGTATTCTTGATTTGAGAGAGGGGATCATGATGGGAATTTGGTACGGATAGATAGATCTGGTCATTCTTGTCGGTCATGTCAAGACAATGAGGGCTTGCCTAGCCATCAGCGCAGGCTGAAGTGCCTCACCTACTTGACAGGCGTCTGAGGAGAAATATGTTACACGGTGAAGATCATAATGCACGAAGCGACTGTTATTGGATGTATTGTTGGGAAAATGATAAACTGCATGACATCCACCCAAGATAGAAGAAGAATCAGACCAATTGGTCGAGATGCCAGATTCCTAGTTTGACATGAACAAAGAAAAATTTTGAACAATATTTCGAACACTCTGAATGAGGGAACCAAGTTCATTGTGCACCATATATGACATAATACCCACCTACAACTGGTGAAAAATTGTGTAGGCATTATGGTCATCACAGAAATGTATAAAGGATGTCAGCACTGTGAATGTGTGAAACCAATTGGGGTGTGGTGAAATGAGAGTAACTTGATTCACATCATAGGTTGTGTGCTCGTCATCACATAGGGATATTGCTGGTGTGATGGGCGGGAAAATTTGATTTGAAAAATTTGCAAGAACACCAAGGAGTTGATTACGAGAGATAACACCCGATAAGTGTGATTCCAGACAAAGAAATTCTTTGAGATGATCGACTTCGTTGTTCCATGATTGCATGAGGGACGAACACTCTCGACTCGAATTGGATGTAAGGGAGGTGCATGAAGACGGACATGTTGTAATAGAATGGTGGATTCGATCATTAGTGAAAATTTGAAATTTTGAAATATCACACCCAGAATAGTAAATATTTTTTACACGGGGATCCACGTCAAGTGCAACCATGAAAATAGATGGATTATGCGTGAGAAATGAGATCTGATTTGGTTCGAGGGGCTTACGAGAGTCATGAGGTCTTGACATAACCATCAACAAATGTTGAAGTGCCTCGACTCCCTCGCATGTCCCAGAATTTTCCAGAATTGAAAAATTGCATTTTGAGATGTGAACAATATCATGCATGGCTTGAGGATGGTTGTTGTTGTTGATTTCAAAACTTCTCTTAGGATAATAACCATCTCTGTCACAGGCTTCATCAAAATTTTCAGCTTCAGTAAGCTAACTTGACGAGTTGTCTTCATGCAACACACAAGATGATGGCGAGTGGGAAGAATCTTGTAAGTTGAGATTGTTTTCATCATGGATAGCCTCACTACCTTGTGTCGATCGAGGAGATAACTCACGAGATGAAGAAGTAGGAGAATAGGGGGTATCTCGATCGCATGTAGATGTGCCGTGAATCATAGGGGCAAGTGAGGTGCAAAGGAAGTTTTGATATGGATGTCTGCTTTGACCAGTGCAAATTCCAGATCTGAGTTAGAATGTATATGAGAGAATAAAAGATCGCATAATGTTCTTGGGTGTTCATCACAACATACAGAAGCATGGGAGTGACAACAGCCCAATACTAGAGGTTGATCGAAAGAATTAATTGTGCATGATGTTTCACCAAGATTTGCGAATTGATGATCAATCAAGAATGGAAGCTCGATGTCTTGATGTGAACTATTTTGAAACATAGAAGAGGAATTGATTGTGTCTTCACCTTTCTGTTCTTTCACCTGTATAATGAGACTGCCTTGCAGATGACTGCAATTTGAGCCAGTGGCTTGATAATCAAGAGAGTGCGCGTAACTAGATTATGATGCGGATGGTTCAAGCGAGTCATGGTACAAGGTGTCATGGCTTGTAAATGATGGAGGATGGAAGAGATGAAGATTAGACTCGAAACTTGGGTTACGAACGGTGATGTCCTCTTACGGAATGGAGGAATGGGTCTTTGCCATAGGATTTCTTGGCCATTCTCGAATTTCCTCCATTGGAGTGGGAGACGGCTGAGAAGATGGGTTGGGAAACCGCTGCGTAGATTTCTTAGCTTTACGACTGCTGCAAGGGGGTACCCGCTGCGTAGATTTCTTAGCTTTGCGATCATTGCGAGGGGGCACCCTCTTCGAGACATGAAGGGTCTCGTGAACCGCAAGAGTCGAGGAAGAAGGGAAACCAGGAGGTTCACCATTTTGGGAGATATGAACCAAACATTTCAGCTCTTAGCTCATGAAGGAAAGGTCTAAAAATTGTCCAAGAATTTTGTGACAGTGGTGAAGGAAGTAGGTATCAAAGTCCTCAACTGATTCACCAGGATTCATTCTTAATGAGAGATTCTTTCATAGACATCTTGGTGGTTACACTTATGGAGCTCCTTGAGGAAGCAGGTGGTAGGGTTTGACACCGCCGATTAGCACGACCTTCAAGGGTGAGGAAGAAAAGTATGCAAACAATCTCATCACTATCAATTTCATGAGATTCGCAGAAATGAAGAAAATTAGAAATGTGCTCAGTTACGAACGTTGTGTCCTCACCGTCAAACTTTAACAAGGACAAGTGACCAAGAAGCTCAGCAGGGATTGATAGTTGATTAAGGGAGAAATGAGAGAAACACCCCGGGAGCACAAATTGTGTATGATTCGTTGGGTAAGAGATTCAACCCAGATGTAACGAGCTCAACTTGTCATTTGGCTCTACTTCTAGCGCCAAAATGTTGACGGTGCTAGACCCACCAACATTCAAGGGATCTCTCCAATATGAAGTCCCAACTAGACCTCACACCATTTGGTGTAGGAGTCCCATCTGATACAATGGCTCGGTTTCCATTATCTTAAAGATATGCCTTAGCTCTTGCTTGTCAGCATGTGAGAGTTGTCTACTTCGTCTTTGAACAATGAGGTTTGCGTGGTTGGTGAGTGCTAGTGTTACTTGTGTCAAGGTTCTTTCACTACAAAGGGAGAGGGTGGAAGTGAGTCTCCAGTCGAAAGGGAGGAAGTCCCAACTCTATCAGAGGCACATAACACAACAAGACATGCACATCTTGTAGAGGAGCAATCCACACAGATGCGGCAATCACAACACATAAGAGAAGATAGCACGTACAACACCCTTCGAGCAGTCCGCCTGAGTGTGACAATCATTATAACAAGTTTATGAGAAAGGTTTTGTCTAATGTCTAGCGAGGCAGCCCACATGGGAAAGACAACGTTAACAACTTATACAACACATTTTCATAAATATATGTATTAGAGCAACCAAAAGAGTTCAATTGTTTAACACAGATTAAAGAAACATGCATTACAAGTATTCAAGATTAGTCTTACAAATAATTACAATACATGTGTAAAATGTTTTTGCTTGTTATCAAGCTTCTGAATTAAGTGAAAGTTCCAAGACACATCGGTACACCATACATCACTAACCCCGTAGGAGTGGCGTTGGAGCCACTGCTCGCTCCTCAAAGAAAAGATTACAAACTCTCAAGGCTATGTGGGAGAAGCCAAGGTGAAAAAGTCCTTTGCATGTACAAATGAGGGGGTATTTATAGCCAAGGGAAAAACTGGCACTAGTGATTGTTCGACTTCCCTCATGATTGTTTTAACTTATTTGACTCTTCAGCTTTACATGACTCCTCATATAACATGTGGGTCTCTTGGACTTCCACGTTACATTACATTGATTTACACAGTATGGCCCACAGTAGTGAAACGGCCGATCTGACTCATGACATGACTCGACATGATAGTGTTGGTATGTCCATGCTGCTGCTGGTGTCCATGTCAAGCTGCAATGCTGCTGAGTGATGGATGTGCTCTTTGTGTATCACAGCTTCACCTCCGCATGGAAATGTGTGTGGATTCTTCGATGGTCTTGGTGTTCTCTTGATGTTGCATGTGCATGTTGCTTATATGCTAGTACTTTGGTATGCTTGACATGTTCATCCGTTCAAGAAAAAATCTCCTCGTATGTTTTCCCATTTGCAAAAACTTATCCTCCCATGCATCATTCGTTCGTTTGTTCACCAACGCATCTCCTTGCATTTACTCTCCTTGTTCATCCCATTCGTCATTGCATCATGCCTTATTCATATACCTGTATCTGTAATCACTCATGACGAGATGACATCAAATCCATAAACCCCCTAGTCTACCATGATGAATTGTTATTCACTTTCGGATGCAGGTGACTGGGAGAGAGGACAAGGGTATGAAACTGCGCAAGGCAGGTTTTAAGATGGGATGCAGGCTCCGGGCACTAGTGGTGAAAAATGCGTAGAAGTCACTGGGAGACTGAAATGGACTATCTGGATTAGCAATGACTGTCCGCGAGATCTAGTGCGGCTGGAGTTTGGATGTACACAATTTTTTGCAGGAAGCAGTGTGGACAGCAGAGGGACTTGGCAGCAAAAACTGTGCAATTCCTGGAGGGAGGATACAACGGGCTGTAGGAGGCTTAGCAGAAAAAATTGTGCAATTCCTAGAGGGAGCTAGCAGCAGGCTGTAAAAGACTTGGCAGCAAAAACTGTGCAATTCCTTGAGGGAGATGGTAGCGGGCTACAGGAGGCCTGACAGCAAAAACTACGCAATTCCTGGAGGGAGCTGGCAGCGGGCTGTGGGATTGCTGGTGACAAAAACTGCACAATTGTTGGGAGGTTGGCTTGCAGAACACCTATGCATAGTTTTTGAGTATGAGAGAAATGTTGGGCAACTTAGGGCTTGCTCATGAAATCTGCGCAGTTTTCTAGATGAGCAGTCGATCGACGTGACTAGGTGGCTGGCTAGAAAAATTGTGCAGTTTTTTGAGGGAGATAGGGACGGACACAAGATGTCTATCCGGCATGTTAGCACAATTTCATTAGTTAGCAAAGTGAGCAAGGCCTGCAACTTTTGCATAAATTTTTTGGGGAGTGATTCCTGGGGTCACTGCCCAATCAAACACTCTGTTTGACCAATTGGAGGGTTGGTTGATTTGCTTACAGGCAACGCAGATTCACATGGATTTTTAAGACACTTCTGCGTTGTTCTAGGTGATAGTTGGTTCAGTCGATTCTAGGATTGCGCAGTGCAAGTTGCTTGGGAGACAACCTCAAGCTTTGCGCAATTTTGGGTAGTATTACATGTTCACTGAGTGCTGACATTGCGCAATGCAGCTCAACGAGGGTTCGGCTGTTGGAGGGTGACCCGATCATCAAAACTTAAGTAAAATGACTAAGTGTGTGAGTGAGTGAAATTTTGCATACATGATCTTGCGAACGCACTCAACATGACTCGATGACAGACGCCTCAAACCATCAAGACAACATATACTGAGTGTGACTGACCAATGGTGAGAGCGACAAGTGCGACACTTGTGATAGATCTTTGAACGACAGCGACGACTCTTGTGTCACAGTGCATACAATTTCATGTGTGAGTGCAACGAATGTTTACATAGTGAATACAACTTGTACACACGAAGCGGGACCTTGTGCATGACCATAATATGGTTGCAAGTGTGAGATTGTGACCAACATGAAAAAGGACTTTTGTTGAATGGTCACGTGAGGAGGGTGAAATGACTCAACATGAGCTAATAGGGTGATCCTGAGTGCTTGCAAACATCAAGTAAAAACCCAAGGGAGGCTCGAAAATTAGATGCAGGCCAAAATTTTGGAGGGTGTTGCAGTTGTTACAACTAGTTGTTGCAGAACTGACCCCCCCCCAGGGAACACCATCCTTGATGTTAAACCACACCAAGACCTCAGAAAAACCACTAAAAATAAATATACTACCCATGGAGCTTTATAACTGAGCTTGTTGTAGTATTTACAATGAAAGACCTTCTCAAAAGCAAAACATCATGACAACATGACCATATAACAATCATACCACATACAATAGATTTATAACACAACTCATTACGGTATTTACAATAACCACATATACATGTGTACATTTTCTAAACCGGTAGATAAAAGGATACGATGCCCGTATCAATCAATAAGGGATTCCAGAGGCTCAAACCTCAACCCTCAAAGTAATACCAGGATTCACCTCCTTCCCAGGAAGTCCAAAATCCACTTTTATAGTTAAAGTTGCATCTAATGTCTAGTGCTACAATATTGCGCCACTTATCCCCTCAGTGAACAGTTATCGACTCATTGTTCCAGGGGGCACTCCCAATGTGCATCTGATTCAAGCTCGCAATGCTAATGACCAAAACAAATATATATGCGGCCTTCCTTTCTCTTCTACATAGTCCCTTGGGAAATCTGGTTACCCCCTTCCATGCAGTCACTTACCTTCAAAGTTCCCCGGAATCTCCTAACCCGGGTGATCAATCCCTTGGCAAGGATTCCTCGCATTATAAGATACCAAACCAAGGCATATACCTGCCTCAAAACCATCATACCAGTCATAACATGCTCATGGAAATCAATGGACACTATTGGGTACTAGTGTCCCACAATGGCCCTGCTCCTAAAGTACTCTACCAACATACTGTTACATGTTGCAATTTATTTTTTTGGTGTTGCCAATTCTTGTAGTTGATTTCAACCACCCAACCGAGCATGTTCATGCATTATTTTTCCAAGCACATAATTTCCATTAGATTCAAATAAATTTAAATAACCTCAAATCATACATCATTGGTAGCTCGTCAATAAGGTACACTTGCAATCATGTTCGTTCCCTGTCACAACAAGTCAAACTAACTGTTTGATCAAAACATCATGCATAAACATATCACATCTAGTTAGCTCAAAATGCAACCATCATAGGTCAACATCATAAATAACATGTAACCATCATAAACTAGAATCATAGGTCTCATATAATCATCATATATCATAGTGATAAATCACATGCATAATAAAACAGAAATAAAATGTTGATACTTATCCTTTCATCAATCCTTAGCTTCTACCTTTGTCTTTATTCCATGCGCACTTCGGATCGGTTGCCACACTAGAAAAACACCCAATGCCTTCTCCTCAACCATGTGCACATACACATAATGTGCATCATACACATAGAGTGCATCACACACATACAACTACACATGTCATACAACACCATGCACTACATGCATCTACACTAGTACCATATTACCACCTGTACACTGCAACCACCTGCACGACATCACATGTACACAACACCACCTGCACAACGTGTACACAACGGCACATGTACACTGCACCACTATGCAATGTGTACACAATACCTTACGCACGACATGTACCTGACACCATATGTACACAACATCACATGCACTACATGTACATAAGATCACATGTACAATATGTACACAACACCACATGCTCACAACACCACTTGTACAATCATGCACACAACACCATATGTACATAGCACCATATGTACAACATGCAAAGAGCACCATATGTACATAGCACTACATATCCAACATGTACATAGCATTATCTGTACACAACACTACCTATCCAACATGTGCACAGCACCATATGCACACAACATTGCATATCCATCATGTATATAGCACCATCTATACCTAGCACTGCATAGGCAATATTCGCATAACACTATATGCACCATCGTGTACATAACATTTCATAAACAACATGTACACATGTTTTGTATACGCAACACTGCATGCACATAACATCATAAATGCAGCATGTACAACATATACAACATATGCACAACAATAGTACTTCACATCCAAAAGCACACTGTCTCTACCAAGAAACCTTGCTTGCAGTGTCTTATGTATGCTTGTCCAAGCATGTCGCAGGCCACACTGCTTTCATTTCATTGATGTATCCTTCCACATTACATGTCATAACATAAAAATAGGCATAATACAATATCAATTCATATCCACATGATACTGACCTCGTATATTTGCCATGACTACTCTTCCACTTGATTTCTCATGAACCAGGAATCTCTTCATGCCATTCACCTGCATAAGAAATCATTCCTCCACAAGAGTGATCCCTACTGACCCTATCAGACAACGACATACATATATATATAATCATTAGAATAAAAAAATCATCATTATGTCAGACAACGACATACATACATACATGTATACATATATAAACATCAGCATAATCATGATCATAACATACTTACCAGATAACATAAGTTTTAGGTTAAGAGAACTTCCTTATTTGTGCACAACATGCACAACATTCAGAACCACAGTTCCCAACTTAGTCAAACCATCTTACACCTCAATTCCATTTACTTTACCTTTTCTAGTTACCCTTCTCATGTCTGTACTACCACCGTCCATTTACCATAATGGACCTGACCAATCCAATCAAATGTCATAGTCTTACCTTCCGTTGCGCTTACTCATGCATCGAGCTTCATCTAGGTCTTACATCATCTGTTGGGTACCACACAGCTCTCCCAGAGCTCCATTAACTCCTCCTTTCCCAACGGATTCCCAATACTCAAAACATAAAAGGCAATTCCAAGAAACAAACAAGAAGCAAGACCATGAAAACCAATAACCACACAACACCACAACAAAGTGGCATAGTTATGCACCAGAGACACGTAAAATCTCAAATCAAGCACAACAATTGCAAAAGACAAAAAACAAAAGACTAACAACAGACATCATGACTCAATCCCCATGGTTCCGAGTGCTTCCAAATGAAATCTCAACGTGAGCCTTCTTTGAGATTTCATGGCAACCTCTCTTGCCACGCAACTCCCTTCATCATACTGCCATACACACATAATTGTTAGTGTATAAATACACATAACAGCATACTAGTTACCTTACCTTGTTGTGCCAAGCACGTTTCCTTGTAGTTGAACATGTCCATGTCATCTCTCAAGGGACTCCAATTCCCTCGACAAATCCACTTGTAACTAGAGACTAGCTAATATACCTATCAATTACATGTCCATGAATATAACACATATGCACATAATTTCAGACAAATCAATGTTAAGAAGACTTCCTGTAGGCAAAGCACTCATTCATTTGGAATTACGGTTTCCAAACATAGCCAAATGAATTATTTCCCTATTCCTTTCCTTTACCTTTTTGCTTGGTTGCAAGTATTGTCTCCTCACCCAACTGTTAGTTATATAAGCACATCAAGTGTTACCTTTTCATGCTAATAACAAGCATGTTTCTGTGCAACTTGCTCACACATGTCAGTCTCACGTTCTAAAGATCAAAACAATCATATCTAAAATTTGAAATCAACCTTTACCAAGACTAACAATCATGTCATAACCCATAGTCAACTCAAAGTCCTTAGACACAATGCTACAACTATCACCTATTATACTCAAGTACATATCAATTGTCTCAACATATACGTGTTAGTACAATCATCTTGAAAAAATCATTTGAACACATACTCATATTATGCAATTCATCAAATATTCAACCAACGTGTAACATATCATGTTAAATAAATTATCTAGATGACATAATCAAACAGTCAAGCACCAAATATATGACATAAGAAAACTCGTACCTTACTGTATCTCAAGGGAAGTTATCTTGTCTGCATAATCAAGCTAGTTAGCACGATATAACTTCTCAACACATCATCCTAAACATAAATAAGATCATGCTATCCATAACAATCACTAACTAACATGTTCACATCCTAACTCATAAACAATTATCATTTACGCATAACAATCACAAATGTATGATCAGTCTACATTAGTATGACACCAAATCACAATCATGTCAGCTCATACCTGAATATCACAACCATAACCATCTGCATATGCCAAGCCAGCTTAACACAATAGATATATCATTAAGATCTTTAATGCAATGAACATAACCATCACGCGTATGGCCAATCCAAATTACAACATCAAGATCTCAATGAGATAGCCCTAATCATCGAGTTAATAACATATAACCACAATAAGTTATATATCATGCTCATAAAAAACATATAACCTAATCATTAGGTTATCTAATGCAAAAAACAAAAAACAAAAAAAAAATGCATACAACTATAGGGTACATCATTCTTGACTATCTGACTCATGTGCATATGACTATGCTAATCAACTATCATCTATCATGTACATAACAATAACATCAAAAGACATGTACATAAACCTAATGTATATAACCCTAATGCATATAACAATACTTAGTCTACATAGTTGCATGCCAACATACAATACCTATATGATGATCTGCTCTTACCCCAAATTCTAATGTTGCAACCTCATTATGATGATTTGCATCTCTTGTTTTATCTCAGCTAACACATTAGCATCATAACATACCAATATCACCCTAATGACCTAAACTGCATACCATGACTTGACAAGGCATGTTTGACCTACTATTCAGGCATAACTATAACCAAGACCATTCATGCATGACAACTGCATAGACATATAACACATGTGTACCAAACCATATTCACATCATTCTAGCTAGAGTTCAATAATCAATGCATCACCATATCAACTTCACAAACCATGAGTTCATGCATGACAACAACCATTACTCCATTGTACACACTTCTATATGCAACCATCAACGTGCATAAGTAATGCCTAATCACTACACATATGCATTAACTCATGTAGTCAAGCATAAGCGATCAATTCTTGTAACCAGCCTACAAGACTGATACATGTAATAATACATACAAGAATGCAACCTAACATACAAGGATGTAATCAAGTGACATATAACAACATGTAACCAGTCATATACTCATAACGATGCATTCCATAAAATCAACATCAAGTTCCTCATGATAACCTTACTTCTACCATGATCAACATGATGCAATGCAACAAACACATGGAACACGAATATAAGAGACAAATATGTAACTGACATGCATGCATGACCAACACACACCACCCATCCAGTCCAAGGGGTGAACCATGCTCTAGTACCACTCTGTAACACCCTCCTCCCACATCCACCCAAGTAAAAATGCCAACCAGGTAAACATGAGAAAAGAGGTTGTTATGATCAGATTCGACCTCCAATGTGACTTTAAGGAAGTAGAATTGATGGAGACATCACACATAGTCAACCAACATCGTTAACAAAACCCTTAGGAGACAAGTCAACCACTCAAACAGCTTGTCCCTGGGTCCCACTGTTGTTCTGGATCTCTTAGGCCATAGTCGCTCTCATGCTATGGGCAAGGGAGTGACCAACAACCTAAAGTCGCTCTCACATGCTTGCCTACCAATGATCACGAACCAAAATTGCCATTTTTGTGCCAACGACCCCAGGATTTAAGCCACTTTTTAGGCCCAGAGCCCAAGCCACTGCACAGAATGGAGTGATGGCTTGAAATAATTAAAAATGCAAGGAAACAATGATGCAAAAGCAATAATATGAACATGACCATAACCAGACCCCTACTATCCATGCCAAACATTTCGTCAAACATATCATCAACATGTAACCTACAGGTGTAAACAACAGAATTAAGTGTATCGATCTTATACTTATCTGAGAATCACTATGAACCATTGTTCCCTCATGCCGTTTGTTGCATTAGCATCTATTAAGCCATAGATACATTGTCCTTCATTTACAAGTAAAAACATATTGACAGCCATACATAGCCACTGTCATAAAATATGCATATAACCAACATAGTAGGAACAAAATTACCATAAGCATATCAACCATCAAAATCCACATATACATCAATACATTTGCACATAGAAATCAAGGGAATGAATTTCTCATTAATGAGTGCATTAAACCAACCATAGATGGGACTACCACGTTCCACCCGACCATAGAATGGCTCAGCCAAATCTCTCTTCATCTATTCACTCTCGTGCCATATTCCAAGCATGAATGTGGGACTCAAACCAAAAGAACCACTAGGGCATACCAAGGCTAAACCATCTCACCCCTGTTATCACCTACAATGTCCTAGGCTGAGGAGGAGATCGAAAGAGGTAACTTCAAACCACTTGCAGTTTAGCAGCTAGCCCTGCTAAACGAAAGATGGATCTCTCTAAGGATTTCTTGGTCAATGACTAGAAGAGAAATGGATTTTAGGCTAGATATAATAGATTTAGTTGAGTTTTTGAAAATTTAGGGTTTTTAGGTTGTTGGACCAGGGATGAGAAAGAGAAATTAGGTTAAGGTCTCAAAGGTTTGCAGTAGTAAACATAAAGAGGAGAAAGATAACAATGTCTTGCGATGGATTTAAGATTTTGGTCAATGTAGTGTAAGTTCTGAAAGCTTAGGAAATCATAATGAGCATGTATTACCATGAATTCATTAATCTAGAATACACAAACATGATTTTCCACATAAACAAAGATTTGAATGTAAAGAATTCTACTTATATAATTGTAAGAAAAAACACTCAGGAAAGAAAAACATGTTAAGAGATATGAATTCATTCATAAGAAACTGACGTAGAAAGAAAACAACACCACAAACTCACTACACAAGTATTCCTGAAAAATAGTTGCAACTGTTCCTTAATTAACTGTATGAAAGCATAAGATACAAGTCCTCTCCTCTGAAGTCCAACCCTTCTTTCTAAATGAGAAATGATAGATATAGACTCAAAAAAATAGCTTCCCCACCTTCAGGGGTCGAATCCTTAAGTGGTGGAACAGTTTCCAAGAATCTCTCAACCAATAAGTGAGAGTGAGAAGGTAAAAAACAAACTCTTCTTTTAGACTTTGATTTGAGTTTTACTTCCTTTATGAGGCCTAATTAACCATAAAAACAACCTATCATGCATATTTATTCATGATTAAATCATATAGACTTTTAAATACTGAAGTTACATCATGAGTTTAACATTGACCAAGTCAAACTATAAACCTGAGAAATTACACAGTGGAATTTTTAAATAAAAACTTAGAAAATTACGGAAGCGCGACACCCAATTTGAGACCGCTTTTGGGTGCCTTTATGAAGTCAAATTGAAATCTAAGAGAATGGTCAACTATATTTTCCTATCTAGTTTCAATAACATCTTGAAATTTTTAAAATGGTCCACGGGAAGGCCTTCAAAAATTGATTCTCCCAATGTGTCTCCAAAAGCGCAATGCCTGTCAAAAAGAGAGGTAGAATGTTGATTTTTGACCCCTTTTTATCATTTTTCTCAAAATATGAGCCCTATCTGAGAAATATGATGAAATGGGTTTTGAGAGGAGGCCACCATATTTCCAAATATGTAAGCCACTTGTCATTTGGAGCCTTAAGGAAAAAGTGGCGCTGCATTTCTGTCACTAGTCCAATTTCTGAGTTTTGCACCAATATTCACAAAAAAACAAAAAATGGTCATAAAAGTCCAAAAATTGATCATGAAGCGTGTTATCTCAAAATCAAGCCCTGGAAGGCTGCAAACCAGGAAGACTTCAAGTAACTATTTCAAACCAATCTTTTGACTAAGGCTTAGCCTCCTTAGCCTGAGAGGGCTCTCTCAAAGGTTTATTGATTTTGACTAATAATTAGATGGCTAACTCTTGTGGAATAACATTGACAAATATGAAGGTTGGATAAACATTACATAAGTTTCCATTGGGCCTATGGAGTCAATCATACTTCAGTAAACAA